>PVIY010009314.1:0-73089 GCA_004026745.1 Myrmecophaga tridactyla | reverse complement strand
AAAACATAATTCCTGGATATTCTATACAGCTCATTTAAAACTTAGAAAACTTTTTTCCTATTTATCAATTTAAAAATGTATACAAAATAGCTCACACTAGTTCTTGTACATCATGGAATAGGAAAATTTGTTAGGTTATACTTAAATGTATTATTTCATTAACAAAAATATTTATGAAAGCTAAAAATTATAGATTTTTAAAAAAAATTTTAACAAAATTATTTATGAAAGCTAGAAGTGACAGATTTTTAAAAATTATCTATAGAAATAACAAAGAAACATATTAGGATTTTATTAAATAATACTATTTTGTGTAACCAAAAAATGAAACTATAAAAACTTTGATAAATACATTGAGAGATTATATTTTTCAGTTTAGATTTGTAAATACTCCTTACTCACAAATAAACTAGAAATGTTATCTTGAGTTTCAAGTGTGAATCAAAAAATATTCTTATGTATACAGAAGCAAAACAAAAAAAAGGCAACTATATATTTCCACTAGCAAAAGGATACAGTAGACAGAATGAAATGTTAAATCAGAGGACTAGGCATTAAACACTAAAATAAAATTAAAAAGAAAAAGTTACCCAAACCTTCTGTTCTGGAAGCTTGATTCCTCTAGTCAATGATATCATGCAAATTACTAAGTTACTATTGCCAGAAAAGAGCTGACTATATTGCCATGAACATATTTAAAGAATGTCAATGATTAAGTAGAAAGACTTTTTAAATCTAGTTTTGAGTGTAGTACGTGATGAGACAAAATTTCCTCTGTCGAGCATCTTTATGTTGTAAAGTCTATTGCTGAGCAATTGATTTATAAGCATATTATGCATCTGATTTTTATAAATTAAGAAACCTGTACTGACACAGTGAACTTCAAGAAAGCAAAATACACATCCTAAAATCACCAGCATGGCTTTTCTAATGCCATGACACAACTAAAGCAATAAAACATATGCTATAAATGAAATTTTCAAACATCAGATGTCTAGAAAACTATTAAAGCCAGTCCAAATGTTTCAGATCAATATTGTAGAGCCATATTTTCAGATTTCTAAAATGCATATAGAGAAAGTCACCTATTTATTATATAATAATCAAGAAGTGGTAAAAGAAAGCACATGTGAATCAGAATTTTGCTGAAATAACTTAAAATCAAATCAAATATTTAGTAAAAGTTTAGATTATAAAAATTGATCTGGAAATTAACCCTATATTATATGAATATAATTCAGTTATCAATCAAAACTAAGTAATGCATGATAAGAAATGATTCTTTGGAAACAATTTGCTTTAATTATACAAGTTGGTGGGACTGCTAAATCTCAGAAAATGCTTATCACATCCCAAAATTGCAAGAAACAAACAATAAAAATCCCACATAGATGGGAAAAGCATAACCATAATTCAGACCTAATAACAACTGATTTACTCTAAGAACATCAGGATTGTTAGGGCTTTTAAGTAACACGTGCAGAAGCATCATTCATATAATTTTTAAGTGATTATTTCTTTGATCTTGGCAAATAACAGTGCAATTCTGGAGCTCTTATTTCCCTGTTCTCTTTGTCACTTTTTTCCTGGGTGGTCATTGCAATAGGTTGCATTTAACTATGACCAGCAACATTGGTCACCACGATACATTGTTATGCCTTTTATACATATTGCTTCTCCTTCAAGAAGTGCAGGTAATTTCTCCTCCTCTTGAGTCCAGGCCGACTCTGATCAACTAGAATGTGGTGAAATGACATTACTGGATACAAAGCCCAGGCCTTAATATGAATGGCCCTTAGACCCTTAGACCACTACACAGGAGATGGCCAAACTATCTATCTGGGCAGGCCATAAAAGGAGGAAAACTAAAGGATCCAACTGAAAGCATAGCCCAGCCACCAGCTGACCATAGTTTCATGAGTGATCTCATATAAGCCCAGTAGATGAACCACCCAAAAATAGAATCATAAGGTAAAAATCATTGTTAAATATTAATCCACCAAGTCTGGGGTTGTTTGTTAGCTAGGAATAAGTACCTGAAATGATGAGTTTATTTTTCTCATAAGATCTTAAACTGACTTCAGGAACTATCTAACTTGTTAGTAAAGTCCTTCTTGTATAGCTACTAAAAACAAGGACTCTAGAGAGGCATAATGAAATTAAATGCACAATAGGTGTTTAATACAACACCAAATCACTCCTGTGCATCTCTAGTCTTTCCAGAGAATGCACTAAAGCCAAACATCTCTTCCAAATCTGATACCTGACCTGCAACAACCCAGGCTTCACTCTTGAGGATCCTGGGTGCTGAAACACGATGGCATGTTATAACCACTTCTTCATAGGCACTTTATTTTGCATATGTGCTGCTCTGTTTTTTTTCCTCACTTTTCAGAATCCTTTAGGAATCATGACAAAGCGGCATAAACCATTGGTTAGTGGTTTGAACAGTTAAAAAAGTAAGCATGTATAAAAACATAGCAGGAAAAAACATATTCATTAGTGAATATCTGGATGACTATACTCCCCAAAATGTCCAAATTAGAAAATTTCAGATATTCTCTCTAAAAATATACTAAACTACTCTGAGGAAGAATATATTCTGGCCTCAAATTTAATGCTGACTGAATATCCCTGTTCCTGTCACTTAACTTCTTTATGCCTCATTTTACTGAACAATTAGAATGATATTACCTGTCCCTACATACATCACAGGAAATTTGTTCAAATAAATGAGATAATATATATGAAAGTGCTCTTGAAAATACCCAAGAGGGTAGTTAATGACATGAGAGAAAAATGTAAGGCATAGAATGCAAGAGTTGGTGGGTAATTTAGAGGTCATGCTATGCAAGAGTCCACAATACAAAATCTCTTCTGCATTATCATTCACCTTGTGCTTGACCTATACTGTAAAGGTGGGTCATTCTACTATCAGACAGCCCTAATTATCAGTAATGAATTTAAATAATCTGTGTCCTTGTCACTACTGCCCTTTGGCCCTATTTCTTTTTCCAGAGCCCCAGAGAACATTTCTATTCTATGTCCAGTTCAATTCAGTACAAAAGCATATTGTCACAAATTGAAATAGGACTATGGCTACAGAATTGAATAACACAAGTGAGTAAGACAAGATCTCTGCTCTCGCATAACTCACAGAGAAACTCATGGAGAAACTCCTAGGGAAAGACAAATATGTGCATAAATCCTTTTTCTTCATTGTGGTAAGTATAGTAACAATAAAGATGTGCCAGAAACACAAAGAGGGAGTGGTCCACTGAGCTGGGAAAATCAGGGAAACCCTCATGGAGGTGTGTCTAGAATAGAGTCTTGAAAGATGATTATGGGAATAAGAAGTTTGTGGAGAGAGATAAAAAAGTGTGCTTGTGGGGAAAGGTAAGCAGTAAAAATCCTCTACTTACTTCAGGGAGCTCATAAGTTCTCAATGGCACCTCTCGGTACAAATTAATGATTTCTTAAACAGTCTTGACCTTATCTTCACAGTACATAATTTACAGACCCACTCTTCAACCAGACAAAGGGCATCATTTCTCTGAATGTGTTAAGTTCTGAAGAATAAGGAAGAGGAGGTGGAGAAATAATAACCTAATGAAAGACAAATGATACAGAGGATCTGTTTTGATACAATCCGATGCAGAAACTCAGATATTTTGTTTTTTTTAGTTGTTGTAGTTTTAAGGGGTGAGAGGGAGAGGCAAAGGGAAGCAGCAGCCTAGCCACTTGCACACAGAAACACTCCTAGGCCATTTTCAAGCTAAGTCTTCTAAAAGTCTGCCTTTGCTATTCTTTCTGTAGTGCCATAATTAATTTTCAACCTAAATGTGGACCTTAAATAATTTATTCCTCTAAATTTTTGGTCAAACAAAATTAACTAAAGTTGATTTTGCCATCAAGTATGCTTCTTATGTAACTCACTTTTTATGATATCTGAAATCCTGAGAAAAATCATCTTCTAAGTTCTCCTATAAATCACTGATCTAAAAAATCAGGTAAATATTTTTGCGTGTGTGATACTACCACAGCTCCCATGCTTCAGGAACCAGATAAGCTGATGATTCTCAAATCTGTCTCTAGCCACTACTTCTCTTTTAAGTTCTAGACCTATATGTCTAGTTATCTTCCAGAGTTTTCATGTAGATTTTAATCTCAATGTTCCAAAACACTAAATTTCCATTTGCCCTTTAAATGTGCTTTTCCTCTGTTACTCCCCAACTTGCTTAAAGGTAAGCTTATCCAAATAAGTCTCAAGTAGAAATGATGACTAATTTAAATTTTTTTCACAAATAATTTGATTCCCAAATTTAAAATGAGTTTAAAATACAAATACACACATATCCATAAAAGATATTCCACCTATTTTATTATGAATCTTCACTGGTAAAATCAAGTTAATACAAAACCAGAAAATGTACCTATCCCATTAGGAAAGCAAATGGAATCACTCAGAGAAAAGATGCCTTGCTTGAGCGTGACATTGGTTTATTGCCTTCTGTCCCGGAGTCACTTCTAGCCAGCCAACAACGTACCACAAACCAAGCGTGATATAATTTCTGACCTGGTATTAGAAGGCATATGTTAGTATCACTATGATGATGTTGATGGAAATTTATAACACCAAAAGCCTGGCCTGCTGTGAACTTTTAGCATTTTATGGCTGTACTTGACATTTTGCAGTTCCATTAAATAATTAGTGAGTCTTCATTTCTTCAAAGTGTCATTGCTCTAAGTAGGATCCTTCAACTCTGGGCATAGCCTTTGGTAATTGGAATTTAAATAGGCAAAAACAATGAAATTCTATATAAATTTTCCTCTATAGTTCTAAAATTCAATAATCTGTAACCTAATGCTCCATAAAGTAATTCAGGCTGCAAGTGGGGCACCAAACACCCAAACTATTTCCAATTACCTTTACTGGCCAAATTGTTCATATAATCTTTCTCCTAGCAGTTTTCTTCCTTTTATCAAGGATAAAATTTTATTTGTTAGAAAAATTAATTCCCTGTCTCCAAATCTCTTCTCAAATGTATATATTCAGGGTTAAAAAACACTTAATAAACACCTGCTTTTCAGGCATTATCTTATTTAATTTTCAAAAGAATCTTACAAAGCAGGTATTAGATAGATAGATATAGATATGGATAGGGAGATAAATAGATACACAGACAGATATAGGTATTATCTAGACAAAGAAGGAAGTGAGTAGGGTTACTGCTCAAGAGACAAAAGTTGGCTCAATTCCCAGGATTACATGCTATTTAGCAGGAAAAATTACTACACCTTTTATACTTCTGTTTCTTCCTTAGAAAGTGGTCATCATCATGATAGTACCTCTTCCTTAGAGTTGCTTGAGAATTAAATCAGTTAATTCATTTAAGGCCCTTAGAAGAAAAGTGAAATGAGACAAAGAAGTCAAGGCACTTGCTGAAAGTCATATAGTTAATAAATAACATTTCCCTGACTCAGATAAATATCCACGTCCAGTTCACTTTCTCTACAAAGCTGCCTGTGGGTCCCATTTTTCTTTAAGGATGTAGACAAAATAGAGATCCCAAGGAGAACCCAAATTACCCTACAGGTCCTCCAGACAGAAAGTACAAACTTCTGAAATGGTTTATGTCAGAAAATGCCATAATCTCCAGTTATTACAGAGGAAGAACACTTAAAGAACACACCCTGACTTGATGAAAATTGTTATATGTATCAAAATACAGGTTTCTGTTATAAATTTAAAAAATCATTTTCAGGATCTAGAAATATTCCTCTTTGTGGAAGAACACATGTAAGGGATAAGCTTGCATATGTTTTTGCATATAATTCCACTTTTGTCTTTCCTATTTGAGGACTTCATATCTGAGGCTAAAAACTAGGATAAAAAATGTAATTCCTTGAAATAGGTGACATGTTGGCAAATTGGCCAACAAATACAGCTCTTGTCAACTTCAGAGATAATTATACCCTTTAGCAGTAATTAGGCATAAGCTTTGCTGCCGTGGCCTTTGTGGACCTATGTAATTGTGGCAATTTGCTTCTTTTGCCATCACACTGGGGATTTCCATGATATTAAATCTATGTCTTTCAAAATATTTCAAATAAAAGCTTACATGTGAAAATAATATTTTTTCTCTGTGTATCCTTATTTATGCCCCTGGTTCTAAAATGGGAAAAATCTTTAATTTGGTTTATAGTGAAATTATATGCAATATCACATTCATTCATCTGCTTCCATGAAATTGGTTTTGAAAAATCTAAATAGAATTTCTCAGGAAAAAAAATTCTGTGTAAGTGAGGTTAGGTACATATGCAGCCATTATAGATATGCAGCCACAATTATGTTGTTATTAATCCATTTTTACACGAATATTTTATTGAGTGTATGCTGTCAGTCATCATTCTATGGATAGAAAGATAAACAAGTTAAAGTTTTTCTAATTAAATGTTCAGGTGATTAAAATAAGGTCAAACACTTAAGTCTGGATTTCAAAGTTTCCAGGCACTGGTTCTAATAAAACTTTCCAGAATAGCTTGCCACTCACCTGCATAAGGAGCTAACACAATAGTTAAACGCAACTTTTTTAAAAAAATATTTTTATTGAAAAATCTTCACACAGTACAATCTATCCATAGTACAATGAATAGCTCACAACAGCATCACATAGTTGTGTTTTCATCAACATGATCGTTCTTAGAATATTTGCATCACTCCAGAAAAAGAAATAAAAGAGAAAGAAAAACTCATACATTCCATGCCCCCTTCTCATTGACCACTAGTATTTCAATATACCCAATTTTTTGCCCTTTATCTCCCCCTCTTATGTATATATATTTTTATCCTTTTTTTCTTTTTTTACTCATCTGTCCATATCTTGGACAATAGGAGCATCAGACATAGGTTTTTACAATTACACAGTCACACTGTAAAACATATATACTTATTCAATCGTCTTCAAAATCAAGGCTACTGGAAAACAGATCATCATTTTCAGTTACTTCCCTCTAGCCACTTCAATACACAATAAACTAAAATAGGATATCTATATAATATAAGAATAACCTCCAGGATAACCTCTCAACTCTGTCTGAAATCTCTCAACTACTGAGACTTTATTTTGTCTCATTAATCTCCTCCCCCTTTTGGTCAAGAAGACATTCCTAATCCCATGATGCCAAGTCTGTGCTCATCCCGGGAGTTCTGTCCCATGTTGCCAAGGAGATTTACACCCTTGGGAGTCATGTTCCTCTTAGGGGATAGGGCAGTGAGTCACCTGCCAAGTTGGCTTAGAGAAAGAAGCCACATCAAACAACAAAAGAGGTTCTCTGGGGGTGACTCTTAAGCATAATTACAAGTAGGCTAAGTTTTTTATTCCTTTGCAGGAATGAGTTTCATAGGGGCAAGACCCAAGATTGAGAACTCAGCCTATTGAATTGGTTATCCCTACTCCTTGTAAGAATGTTAGGAGTTCCTCAGATGGGGAAATAGAGTATTTTCTCCTTTCTACCCAGTCCCCAAATGGGACTTTGTAAATAATTATTTATTCACTGCCCAAATTATACTGGGATATATCTGAGCATCCCACTAACCTGTACAAACCAACAAGATTTCACGCCCTATTCAAAATTCCATGTAATTATGGTGTTCAAACAAACTGACCATGCAAGTTAAATTAGGTAATGCACTACCCAAAATATAAATTTTGCACCAAACAAACATCTCTCCCCTTAGTCTCATACAGAAGTTGAAGTTTTAAAATATGGGCCATATCATTGTTTACGCTACATACTGATTTATCTCATTCCTATCTAGATCAGCTTCATTCATCTCTAGTCAAAATCTGATCACTTTTTTAACAGTTACTGTACGGGGTATTGCTGGCTTTCATAGCTTCAGTGCTCTAATTCAGTCTCAGGTATCACATAAATACCTGAAATTTCAGGGAATTACTAGGTTATGCACAAATAGTTCAGTATCTCAGAATTTAGACCTCCTGAACATATGTGACTGCTGTAAGATCTTATAATGTAGGACCTTATACAACAGGCCCCAATCTGATAACCCATGCTTTCAGTTTCAATTTTCTGAATTTGTATATTATAGTTACTTCATATGAGTGAGGCATGATAATATTTGCCTTTTTGTTTCTGATATTTCATTCAACATACTGTCCATAAGATTCATTTACTAGTTGCATGCTTCACAACTTCATTCCTTCTGGAGGCTGCTCAGTGGTCCATTGTATGTAAACACTACAGTACCCCTTCCATTCCTCAGTCGTTGTACCCTTAAGCCACTTTCATCTTTTGTAAATCACAACACTGCCACCATAAACACCAGTGTGAAAATGTCCATTCCTGTCCCCCCTCTCAATTCCTCCAGGAACGTACCTAGCAACAGGGTTGCAGAATCGTATGGCAAACCCACTTGTAGCCTCCTGTAGAACCACCATGTTGCCCTTCAGAGGGGCTGCACCTCTCAATTTCCTTACCAACAGTGAATGGGTACATCTCCTTCACATTTTCTCTAGCACTTCTTTCTCTCTGTTCATTTTTAAACAATTTCATTCGCACATCATACAATCCAACCTAAGTAAATAGCCACGCCTTCACCACCATAATCTATATGAAGATGTTTCCTTTTCTTCTGCAAATAATCCATACCCCTCCCCCAATAGCCCCCACCTTTTGACATTTAGTTTTGGCATAAAGCTTTTGTTACATTTACTGGAAGCTTATTACAATGTTACTGCTGACTATAGACCCTAGCTTGCATTGATTGTACTTTTTCCTGACAGCACATCATTTTCAACACCTTGCAATGTTGAAATTCATTTGTTCTCCCTTATGCACAAACATTTTTATATTTGTACATTTAATCACCATCATTGTCCATTTTAACCATTCCTAAGCTATATTGTCCCAGTCTTCATTTTCTTTTTTTTCGGTGTTATACATGTCCCCAGTCCTTCTGCCTCAATCATACTCACATTCAACATCATTCAGTGTATTTATATTATTATGCTACCATCAGATAGCTTGCGTTATCTATTTCTGAATTTTTACAATCAGTCCTGTTGCACATTCTGTATTCCTTCACCACCAAATGCTCACTTTCTACCCATTTCTATCTCCTGATAACCTGTGTTCTGAACTTCAACTCTCAAAGATCACTCATTAATGTTAGTTCATATTTGTGATATCATACAGCATTTGTCTTTTTGTTTCTGGCTAATTTCACTCAGCATGATGTCTTCAGGGTTCATCCACATTGTTACATGCTTCATGCTAGTCTGTTTCACAGCTTCATAATATTCCATTGTACGTATATGATATAGCTTGTTTAGCTGCTGTCTATTGATGGACAATTGGGCTGTTTCCATCTCTTGTCAACCATTAATAATGCTGCTATAAACATTGGTATGCAAATGTCCATTTGTGTCTTTGCCTTCTGTTCCTCTGAATCTATACCTAGTAATGGGAGTGCTAGATCACATGGCAATTCTTTACTTAATTTCTTGAGGAACCGCCAAACTGTTTCCAGCAGTGGTTGCACCATTTTACATTTCCACCACATCCTGTCCAACACTTGCTATTTTATTTTTTGTTTGTTTGTTTTTTTGGTAATAGTCATTCTACTGAATGTGATAAGATATCTCAATGTGGTTTGATTTGCATTTCCATAATAGCCAATGAAGTTGAGCATCTTTTCATGTGTCTTTTAAGCATCTGTATTGCCTCTTCTGAAAAGTATTTGTTCACACCTTTTGCACATTTTTTAATTGGGTGGTTTGTCTTTTGATTTTTGAGTGGTAGAATCTCTTTATATATTCTGGATATTAAACCCTACATTTTCTTCTAAAAGTTTTATGGTCTTAGCTTTAATGTTTAGGTCTTTTATCTATTTTGAGTTAATTTTTGTAAAGTGTGTGAGATATAGCTCCTCTTTCATTCTTTTGCATATGGATATCCATTTCTTCAAAACCATTTATTGAACAGGCTGCTCTGACCCAGGTGGATTCTATTTCAGACCACTCACTTTGATTATATTGGTCAGAATATCTATCTTTATGCCAGTCCCATGCTGTTTGACCATTGTAGCTTTGTAATATGCTTTAAAGTCAGGTAGTGTGAGACCTCCCACTTCGTTTTTCTTTCTCAATATATTTTTAGCTATTCGAAGTACCCTGCCCTTATTTTTCTATATCTGTAAGGTAAGTTGTTGGGATTTTAATTGGCATTGCATTGAATCTATAAAACTCTGCAGAACTAAAGGAGGGAATGAGAGAATAATTATAAGCCACTATATGCTAAGAAAATAGACAATGTAGATGAAATGGACAACTTTGTAGAAAGGCATGACATATTAACTTAGTCTTCAATTCCATGAACACAGTATGTCCGTCCATTTACTTAGGTCATTCATGATTTAACAATTTCTTGTAGATTTCTGTGTATAGGTTTTTTGTATACTTAGTTAAATTTGTTCTTAAATATTTGATTGTTTTAATCGCTTTTGTAAATGGAATTTTTTTCTTGATTTCCATCTCAGATTGCTCATTACTAGTATATAGAAACACATTTGATTTTTGGGTGTTGATTTTGTACCCTGCCACTTTGCTATACTCTTTTATTAGTTCTATAGGCTTAGCTGTAGATATTCTGGATTTTCAACATATAGTATAATATAATCTGTAAACAGTAAGACTTTTACTTCTTCCTTTCCAATTTGGATGCCTCATTTCTCTTTCTTGTCTAATTGCTCTAGCTAGAACTTCCAGCACAATGTTGAATAACATGGTGACAATGAGCATCCTTGTCTTGAGCCTCATCTTAGAAGGAAAGCTTTAGTTTTTCCCATTGAGGATATATTAGCTGTGGGTTTTCCATATATTCCCTTTATGTTATTGAGGAAGTTCCCTACTAGTCTTATCCTTCGAAGTGTTTTCATCAAGAAAGGATGTTTAATTTGTTAAATGCCTTTTCTGCAACAATTGAGACGATCATGTGGTTTTCCTGCTTTGACTTATTGATATGGTGTATTGCATTAATAGATTTTCTTGTGTTGAATCAGCCTTGCATACCTAGAATAAATCTCACTTGGTTATAGGGTATAATTCTTCTAATGTGCTGCTGGGTTGATTTGCAAGTATTTTGTTGAAGATTTTTGCATTTATATTCATTAAAGAGATTGGTCTGTAATTTTCTTTTCTTGTAGTATCTTTGTCTGGTGTTGGTATTAGGGTTATGTTTGAGAAAGAATGGTACTCATTCTTTCTTGAATGCTTGGTAGAGTTCACATGTGAAGCCATCTGGTCCTGGGCTTTTCTTTTTTGGAGCTTCTTGATGACAGATTCAATCTCTACTTGGGATTGGTTTGTTGAGGTCATCTATTCTTGAGTCAATGTTGGTTGCTCATGCCTTTCTGCAAAGTTGTCTATTTCATCTACATTGTCCATTTTCTTAGCATATAGTGGCTTATAATTATTCTCTCATTACCTCCTTTAGTTCTGCAGAGTCAGTGGTTATGTCTCCTCTTCCATTTCTGATTTTATTTATTTGCATCCTTTCTTTTTTTTTCTTGTCAGCCTAGCCATCGAGTTTATTGATTTTTCTCAAATAACCAACTTCTCGTTTTGTTAATTTTCTCTATTGTTTTCATATTACCAATTTCACTTATTTCTGCTTTTGCCCTCATTATTTCTTTTCTTTTGTTTGCTTTGGGGTTAGTTTGTTGTTCTTTCTCAAGTTATTCCAAGTGAACAGTTACTTCCTCGATTTTTGCTCTTTCTTCTTTTCAAAATAGATATTTAAGGCAGTAAATTTCCCTTTTAGCACCACCTTTGCTGCATCCCATAAATTTTGATATGCTATGCTTTCATTTTCATTTGCTTTGAGGTATTTACTGATTTTTCTTGTAACTTCTTCTTTGACTTGCTGGTTGTTTAAGAGTGTGTTGTTTAGCCTCCATATACTTGTGAATTTTCAGTCCTCTGACTGTTATTGATTCCCCACTTCATTCCTTTATGATCCAAGAAAATGTTTTGTATCATTTCAAATTTTTAAAATGTATTGAGACTTGCTTTGTGACCCAGCATATGGTCTGTCCTTAAGAATGATCCATGAGCAATGTGTATCTTGCTGTTGTGCTATGTAATGTTCTATAAATGTCTATTAAGTCGAGTTCAATACTCATACTATTTAAAATCTGTCCTTATCGAGCCTCTGTCTAGATGTTCTATCCATTGATGAGAGCAGGGAATTGAAGTCTCCAACAAATATGGTAGAGGTATCATTTTCCCCCTTCAGTTTGTCAGTGTTCACCTCATGTGCTTTGGAGTACTCCGACTTGGTGCATAAATATTTATGATTTTTATGTCTTCTTGTTGAATTGCTCCCTTAATTAATACATAGTGTCATTCTTTGTCTATTTTAATTGTTTTACATTTGAAGTCTAATTTGTGGATATAGCTACCCCTGCTCTTTTCTGGCCATTGTTTGCATGAAACATCTTTTTCTAACCTTTCACTTTCAATCTATTTTTGTCCATGACCTAAAGTGAGTCTCCTGTAGACAGCATATAAATGGGTTCTGTTTTTTAATCCATTCTGACTTTTGATTGGGGAGTTCAATCCATTAACATTTAATGTTATTACTGTAAAGGCAGTACTTTCTTCTACCATTTTGTCTTTTGGATTTTATATATTTTACCTATTTTTTTTTCTCTTTTTGCCTTTACTAATAGTCTTCATTTTTACACTCTTCTCCCAGACCTCTTTCTCTTGTCTTTTCCTATCTGCCTGTAATGCTCCCTTTAGTATTTATTGTAAAGCCAGTCTCTTAGTGACAAAAATTTTCAGTGACTGCTTGTCTGAAAATATTTTAATCTCCCCCTCGTTTTTGAAGAACAGTATTTTTGGGTATAGAATTCTTTGTTGGTACTTTTTCTCTTTCAGAATCAAATATATCATACCATTGCCTTCTTACCTTCATGGTTTTTGCTGAGAAATCTGCACTTAGTCTTATCAAGCTCCCCTTGCATGTGAAGTGTTGCTTTTTTCTTGCTGTTTTCAAAATTCTTTGTCTTTGACATCTGAAAACCTGATTAGTAAGTGTCTTGAAGTATATCTGTTTGGATTTCTTCTATTTTGGGTACACATGTAATTTTATCTCTTTCATAAGAGATGGAAATTATCAGTGATTATTTCCTCTATTAGTCTCTCTGCTCCTTTTCCCTTTTCTTCGCTTTCTGGGACACCCATAACATGTATATTTGTGTGCTTCATGTTGCCATTCAATTCTCTGAAACCGTTCTTGCATTTTTTCATTCTTTTCCCTATATTTTCTTTTGTTTGTTGGATTTCAGTTGCTCTGTCCTCTAGTTCATTAATTCTTTTTCTGTCTCTTCAAATTTAATGTCATTTCTTTTTTCATCTCTTTTATTGTGCCTTCCATTCTCATAAGTTCTGCAATTTGTTTTTTCAAACTTTCAATTCTTCTTTATGTTCACATTTTTATGTCTTCTTTATATCCTCCCTCAAGTCGTTTTGATTTTTGATGAGATTTTTTAAAAAATTTTTGTTGAGATTTTGACTGTCTGTTCAAATATCCTGAATTAGTTTATTCAACTTCTGTATCTCATTCGAAGTGTTGATTTGTTCCTTTGACTGGCCATACCCTCGATTCCTAGTAAGACTCATTACTTTTTGCTGGCATCTAGTCATTTGATTTCCTTAATTAGTTTATCCTAAAGGTTGTTGTCACTGTTTTCCCTAGGGTTTTCTTGTAGGATGACTTTTTTCTCTATGAGTTCTTTTTCATTCATTTCAATGTATTCTAGACCTCTAGCATAGGTTCTGTTTAACTGATCAGAACTGATTCAGTTCTAGTTCTTCTGTTTCTTGCCCTGCCTATATAGACTTTTTTTTTTTTTGAAGAGGGTCTCCTCAGATATTATCAACTCCAGACAGATTTCCCCCAATCAGGCAGGCCCACGTCTCAGGAGGAGAAAGTAACTAGTAACAAGTTTCCCTTGCAGGTTTGACTCAGCAGGTTGTCAGAGTTGCCTACCAAGCTTCTAAACCCTATGCTTTTCCTATTCTGCCCAGAACATGGCACTTTTCTGCCTGCAGCTCCCCACCAGCATAAATTGATGCTGTGCCTTTAATTTCAGCAGCCTCCCCCTGCCAGTGGTGTGGTTGAGAAAGAGGCTGAGATAGTAGGTGGGCTTTGATTGCTTCTTTTTCCAGCCCCTGGGTTCTGAATTCCCTGAAGCTGGGTGTCCACTTGAGCTGTGCCCCACCCCCTTTTCTTGGAGATGATAAACCTTTAGGCAATTAACCCCTTTTACCTGATGAATTCCTTTGTCTCTCAGACATGCCTCCACTCCATCCTTGCTTGGGCCAGTGCTGGAGCCTGAGAATGCTTGCAGTTCTATCTAATGAATTGTTAAGAAGTAAAAAAAGAAAAGAAGTCTTTTCAGAGTTGGTGCTTCTCCCTGGGTTTGCCAATCAAGACCTAGATTTGGTACATGGTTGCATGTGTCCCCAAGCACTATGAGCTCCCCCTTCTTGGGGTCCAGACATTTTCCAGTATTTTGTACTGTATAACTCAAAGGCTTCTGTTTTGTTTTGTTTTTAGAATTGTGTCAGCCCTGCCCTCTCTCTGTTGGGAATAGGGTTGGAGGAAACTTCTGGTTCCTTTAGTGCTTACTCCACGTTTATCTGTGCCCAGAGCCTGTTTTCAGAAGTGCATGGAACCCTTGCAGAATCTTATATATTGCCCTAGGTGTTCTTTAGGATTGGCTGGAATGGTCCTGTCAATGGGGATTGGGAGGTTCTGATAGATAGCAAGGTCTAACTGAAGCTTGCATAAGAGTAACCTCCAGAGTAGCTTCTGGACTCTATTCGAACTCTCTCTGCCACTAGTACTTTATTAATTACATTTCTTTTCTCCTTTTTGGTCAGGATGGAATTGTTGATCCCACAGTGCCAGGTTTGGATTCATCCCTGTGAGTAATCTCCCATGTTGCCAGGGAGACTTTCATCCCTGGATGTCATGTCCACATAGGGGGGAGGACAATGATTTCACTTGTAGAGTTGGACTGAGAGAGAGTGAGTCCACATCTGGGCAACAAAAATAGTTCCTCCAGGAGTAACTCTTAGGTATGCCTATCGGTAGTCTAAGCTTCTCTGTTACTTATATAAACTTCACAAGAGTAAGCCTCCTGATTGAGGGCATGGCCTACTGATTTGGGTGTCCCTAAAGTTTGACACAGTATCAGGGGATTCTCTGATGGTAAGGTTTAATACATATTTTTCTCACATCCCTCAGGGGACTTTGCCAATACTTTTTTGATTATCTGCTTAATATACTCCAGGATATATCCAGGCATTGCAACAATCTAAAAGGACCTCTTTCTTATTCTGTGCTCCCTGTGTTTCAATTAAACTCCATATAATTTTATATTTCTATCTTGCAATTTCCTCAAACTAAAATATTAAGCAAAGTTTTTCCATAACAATATCAAAAATGTTCATTTTTCTGTTGGCAAATAGAAAAAAGTCCCATAAAATCAGAAAATAACATTACCACATTTGAATATAAATTAAACAGAATATAATTTAACATGAAGAGAGGGCACTTGAGTTTTACATTGTACCAAGTGCTCAGTTCCTTATCTGGATATGGAGTTCAAAAATAATTTTTTATTCTACATCAAGATATAAAGAACTATTTGTCTTAATATTTAAAAATGTGAGTGCTAGAAAACCTTGTTTTCCTAAATTAAAGACTATACATAGATACATTGATTTTCAGTTTCCTTTCTTTACTGAGATGGGGGTAATATGGGAATGATGTATTTTTTACATGATTTTTCTGTAACTCTACAATTTCCTTAATTAGATTTTTTCAAAAATGAAACTGCTACTTAAAAGCTCCTATTTTGGAAGCATATAAATATGAGCTTAAGTTGTGCACAGATTTTGCATACCAACTCTCAAGATGATTGATTTTCAGCCCAAATGACCGATAATATCAGATAATAAAAGACAGGAGTGAGAGGAAGAATGTCTTTTCCATTGCAGCTTCACAATGCAACTCTATAACCAGGAGAGAATTTGGGGAAGAACACAAAATAAATAAAGATTACATGAAAGCAGATGACATTTAGAGCAAGAGAAGACACCACAAAATTACAGCTGTTACCGTTGCGGGAAAACAATATTAGAACAGTCATTAATGATGTATGAATTTTGACAACCAAGAACTCTGAGGTATATTAAGAGAAACACATCAGGTGTTATTCTCTTGGAAAGACATGACACTGTTTGCCTAGAAGCAGATTATTTGGTCCAAGCTTGATATAGCTGCTGAATAGGGCCCATTACCAGACTAATCCTTACTTCTAATTACTCCCCAGAGCCCCCTGAATCATTCTTCAAGCTGTAAGCCTAGACCTGGCCAATTTTTTCATGAGCATCCTGAAGCAATATCTCATGACAGCCAAATGTAACCCAGCAAGCTTGTCACAGACAGATAATTTAGTATCTAGTATATAAATTAGCAAATGCATTTTTTTTCTCTTAGGTACATAAAAGTAGCTCCTAAGCAAGCTAAGGGAAAAAGAAAGCTACATTATTATTATTAATTAGTTCAGTAAATTTAAACATAAAAATTGTTTTATATTTTGAAACTATTCACTTGACAAAATTCACAGAGGGACTGTTCCTACTTGGGTACTGATTTTTTAGGAGTTAGAGATTAATACAGAGCAAGAATAGTCTGGTTTCAACTGTTTAATTTATTTGCATAAGTGAAACTCTGGCAGTTGTTTTCACTGTTATCCCTGCCTAAGTAGCAGAACTGTGAGCAGATGGTGAGCTGGTTCACTTCGTTTAGACATGTCTGGATTATTATACTTGAAGGGGTGCTTTATTATAGGCCCTTGGAAAATGAAAGAAATTCCGTTAGAGTAACTAAAATTAAAGCATAGATTTATTTAGCAATTCACTAATAATCAAATCCTGCATTCTATTATGTGTTTACTACTCTCCAGAAAATGTACCAAATGTCTTTGACATATTTCCTCATTGTGTTACTTCGCAAAGTTGCAGAAATCAACTTTAAACAGACATAAATCTCTGGTCTGCAAAGAAACACTATAGCTGGTACTTTAGCTTTGAGGAAAACTCAGGAATGTGCTGGGATTGTTACTACTGGTGGCATACACATGAAGAGTAATATGCAAATATTGGAACAAGCTAAAAGTGTTTAGGAGATCACAGAAGAATGGCAAAGTAAACATCTACAAGGACCCCATGATCAGGCGAATGCCATGATTTGTCTGAAGGCATAAGGACATTTGCTGCTCTCATAGGGAAATCGTGCAAAGTCTCCTGCTTTGTATAGCCACTGTCACCCAGCTAAGTTCTTATAAACTACCTTAAATTAAAGGAACTTGTACACTTTGACTAGGATTTCCTTCTATACATTAGTATTTTCAGTCTGACAGTCTTGTAAACCTATGAGGTGGCTACTTCTAAGCAGCTTATTTAGGACAAGAGATGTAAAGACCAGAATTACTGAAGTGGTACAGCTACCATAGGATGGACAAAGCCAGTCTCATTCCAGAGCTCGTGTCCATAACCAAGATGCTTTACTGAGGGCCATATATAACTGTGATGATCCGAAAATAATACTGGTGAATGATCAATCTTTTTGCTTGTAAAATTGGTAAACTCTTCTATTTAGCGTAGGTGAAAAGCAATTATCAGTGTCTCTCTATCCCCAAGGCCAACTTTTTTGTCCAAGCTACCAGAACATTTCACCTGGACTATGGCAATAGCCTGCTGGCTGTTCTTCCCTTTATACATCTACACACCACCAATCAGGCCTCCAAGCAGAAACCATGTTCAGTTTTTGGAGTTTGGCTAATTTTCCAACCTCATTTCATATCACTTACCTACACCGAATGTGCTCCAGCCACATTGGCCTACTGTCACTGTTTGAATATGCTATGATCTTTCTCACCAAATCTTTCATGATATTCTCTTCATCCTTTACATGGCACAGCCTGATTTGCCTTTGATCTCAGCTTAAATATTCTTTTCTCAGAGAAGATTTTTCACTCTCCCAATGTAATCTAGTTTTCCCTTGTAGATCTCTTTTATAGCAACCTCCAATAGCTCTCAGAGTATTTACATTTTGCAACTATTTATTTTTGTTATTGTTGTTGTTGTTTTCCCACTAAATTTTACATTTCTTGAAGGTGAAGACCACAAATTCTGCTTACTACACAAACTTTAAGTATGAACATGGTGCCTAATACAAAGTAGATATGTACCTGATGAATGAACAAAGAAGCAAGGGAAGAAGGAAGGGAGGGAGGACAGAATGAGAGAGGAAGAATGGGAGGGAGGGGAGGGTAGAAAGAGAGGGAGACTGGAAAAGAAGGAAAGGAAGGAAGGGGAAAGGGGAAGGGGAAAGGAAGGGAAGGGAAGGGAAAGGAGAGGAAGAGAAGAAGCTCATAGTTTGCCCCATCTGTCTTCACTGATGTTGTCTTCCTGTTGAGAGTATGCAATGGTCCTTGCTAGTTAACTTTAGGGACACTCAGGTTTCTTCATTTTTTCAATGTCAAAAATTTAAACTGAATAAATGCTTGCCATTTTTACAAAGAGCACTTCTCTTCTAGGACCATTGCCCCAGCTACTGATTTACTATCTTACTTTGGCTTCTGAACATCAACACATGATGTTACAGTATTCAGAGCTTGAATGCTCTATTTTCTGTGAAGGTCTCTGCATTTGCTTTCAAAGCTGTACTTTCTTTTTGTCAATTAAGATTCCTTCCAGGCTGTGCTTTAATTATTAAAAAATTCTTTTTTTGTAGTGAAGGTAAATCTGCTCCCCATAACCTTTATTAATTGATCTTATTTCTGCATTCTGAAGCAATCTAAAGCTCCACCTCCCCTCACCCCACCCCCCACCCCCACCTCTAGCATTCCTTTAGGTTATTTAAACAGGGCATCATGCATGCCCCTGAGCCAACTTTTCTCCAGGCTAAGCATTTACTTTAATGTTTATAAATGTTCCCATGAAAATATGCCATCCAATACTATTTAAGCATCTTAGATTTGCTAAAGCTCATGAACAGGGTCACTAGCTAATGACAATGGTAACAAAAATAAGGTTGTATGAAGATTTCTTTAGTATCTAATTTGCCTCCCTCAAGCATTTTTTATTTGAAATGTTCTTTGACTCAAAAGACCCCAAGCTAAATTTGTCACTCTTGCCTTTAGGTGACAATCTAAGAAGTTCAAATCCCTTTACATTTATTACACTTTGGTAAAATTATTCATTTCTAACTAGTCTCTCCTAATAGTCTCAGGAGCTGAAAATTATCTTTCATTGTCCATATTTTCTCCTCCTTCTTTTCTTTGGGAGAAATTTTTCAATGGGTCTTTTGTGTTTCTCCCTATGTTGCCAGCAGAAACATGACTCGTCTCTGTTACAGATTAGCTTTCCAAAGGATGTTTATATAGCAAGCGATGTTGGAAGGTAGGGATTATGTTTGTTTGTATCCTGATGAGTATTATGATGTCTTCCCCAGGACAAAGGTCAGGCAGGCCTATTTGCAGCCCCTTGAAAAGACTGGGGTTCCTAACCTTAAGCTTTCTCAGTTATGATGCAAACCCACTATACAGACATACATACAATATCCACCTGAGCCACTCAGCTGGATCTTACTCTTGTCCCTACCGGTGGGACTTAGGGACAAGAGCAAAGATGCAAACTTGAAATGCATGCTGTGCCTTGATCAGTAAAGTCCTTGGCCTCTGACTCAGAAGTTTCATGTCTTCTACCAGAATCCACAATAGATGCACACAGTGTAAGATCTCATACCCATTACCATTCTTGGCAGGCCCCAACTAACAGCCAGGATCAACCTCCAGCAATAAGATGAGACTCCAGATGATTCCAGCTCCCCAACTTTTAATTCTTCCAGCTGAAGCCTCATATACTGTGGCACAGAGACAAGCCATACCTGCTGTGCAGTGTCTGAATTCCTGAGTCACAAAATGTGAATGATAATAAATGATTGCTTTGTTTTAAGCCAATAAGCTTTGAAGTAATTAGTTATGCAGCAAAAGGCAACTAACACCTGGAAGTAAGGTGTTACTTTACCAAAACAAAACAAAACATGTCAAGGAATTTGGGATGACATGGAGAGCAAAAACCGCACATCTTTGAATAAACTGCCAGCAGAAACGTGATGGTCATCAGAAAGTGCTCGAAGGACAGTGGAAAAATTTATATTGAAAATTGTTATTGTCATGTGGGACAGCTCTGGCTACTCAGGCTGTTCAGGATCTTTGGTTATGTATTTGGATGAATGCAACAAAATGGTAAAATGCAGTGGTGTATAACTTCATGTACAATTTGTTTAGCAGACAAAATTATTTGAAATGTGGAATCTTCCAAGAAAGAATATTAAAAAGTCATCTGAGTTAAAAAGTTAGGGCTCCTATATTGATGTGTTTCTTTATTCTTCCTAGGTAGCAATGAGTATAAGCTTTTAAATTTTCTTTAGTTGTTTACTTTTTTATTTACATGGGCAGGCACCAGGAACCAAACCCAGGTCTCTGTCATGGTAGGTGAGAACTCTGCCTGCTGAGCCACTTGGCCTGCCCAAGTAAAAGCTTTTGAATAAAATCTGAATGGTTAGTTATTTAATTTCTATTTAATCTTGATATCCTCATCTGTTAAATGTGATAACATCAGAGACTTACTGAGAATTTTATAAGAAATAACAATAACAAAACATTCGGTTACCTCTATTTAATCAGGGCAGATTAAACATGCATGCTCATCTGCTGCCCCACCACCAAACTCACTAAAATGGCAGTTTAGAATGAAAATTTTACTAAGTCAATTGGGCAAAATGAAAAGGAGTGAGATGAGAGCATGTAGAAGAATCAAACACATTTATGTTGATGGAAAGCTTTTGTAGGAATGAAAACTTGGTAAGCAGAGCAGAGGAAGTTTGCCTTCAAAGAGAAAGAACAAAGAGTCATGCTGGTTTCACATCATCTCAGAAGCCCTGACAGATATGATGTCTAAGAAAACTCAAAATGCAAGCCTCTAGCTCTGTGCAGCCAGGTAATGGCCCACATGCCACCCTGCCAAGTGTATAGAGGGGTATTCTTTTGACAAATAAAACTCAAGAGAGCATGGAGTAGAGGACACCTATCACAGCAAAGGGGAGAGGCGAGGCAAATTAACAGTGAAGTCTACATATTTATAGACCCTCAGCCTTCTTTCCCTACCTGACCTTCAGATATACACCTCTCCAAAAAGAAAATCACAGTATTCTTTTCTGTAAAACCTGAAAGGCCTCAAAGAAAATAGGTACTGATACTTGGAAGACACCTCAACAGAGAATTCAGTCCGAATTACTGATCACTCTTTAGGAAACCTATCAGTCATCAAGCCTTCTGTACCCTCTTTCATTTATCCAATTTCACCATCCCCAAGTAGGCAGAGATTTTTAGTGCCTTATTCTTAAATATGAACCTAACCAGATGAGATGATTAAGTTAATATGACAACTTAGCCAGACTTTGGTGTCCGTTGTTTGCTTGAGCAAGCACTGGCCTGATTGTCACTAATAGGACATTTTGTGGACTTAAGTCATTAGTAGTTGATTGTATCTGTGGCTGATTGCATCTACAATCAACTGAGGAGAGTGCCTTCAACAATGACAGAAGTTTCATCCAATCAATTGAAGACTTTCAAAAGGGAAATGACGATTTCGGCTGTCAAAAGAGAGAATTTCCATCTCTACTTCAGCCAGCCAGCTACTCCTGGGGGACTCATCAAAAGCCTTCATCAGAGTTCCCAGCTCACAGCCTGCCCTCTGGAATTAGAAATTGTACACCCCACAGCCATGTGAGATAATTCTTATAAAAATAAAAATATCCTAATATTTACAGATATCTCCTAATGGTTCTGTTTCTTCTGAGAACCCTGACTAATACACCAGAAAGTATAAGACACTTGAGGAAGCCTCCAACATGAAAAAGAGAGAAATTAAAATGGTCTATTGCATAAACAATAAACTGAGATCATGAAGGGAAAATAAAAATACTTTCATAGAAATACAGCCTTCATACTGGAAATGTACCTCCTCACCAATCATGGTAGTAATACATGAGGAAATGTGGAAAAGTATTTGTGTGCACACACATCCGTGCACATATGCATGTGTGCATGTGTTTTTGTGCTTATTTGTTTAAGAGAACAAAGTCTTCGACTGGCAATAATTGTAATACTCAAGGGTGCCTATCTTTCCATTCACCGATGAATGTTATACTGTCTACAAAAATTAGGTACTCCATCTCTGATAATAGGTAATTATAGTTTTATGAAAGAGAAAGGGTGAGTCCTACTTCTGAATATTTTAACTTACAAAATGATTTAAAGCAACTGAAGATTACCAGTGTAATTAACGTTTCCACTACTAAATAAATTAAGTGGACTTGAGATAGAGACCAGGCCTGAGAGACCCTCTTGATATGCCCCATGTCAGTGAATGAAAGCTTAATTAAGTTATCTTCTATCAGTGCTAGCTCTCCTAGAATCTGAAGGCTGAGAACAATCAATCAGTACACACTCCAGCTCCCTTTTCTCATGTAGTTTAGTTTTTTAACTCAAGGCTAAGCTAAATAAGGAAAACTCCTGCACCAATCAATCTGATTATTTTCTTTAAAACTTTCTTTTTCTGCCTATATAAGCCTTCCCCTTCAAGTTGTGAGACCCAAAAAATTAATTTTCTGTGGCTTTTTGTCTTTTTGTCAAAGTTCTTATTTTAATAATTCTTTTTCTATTATTTTTTTTTCCAAAATTAAACCTAAGTTCTTATATAAAATCATGTATTTTTAATTCTGGAAGAACTTTTTAGGATTTCTTTTTCCAGGGTGATATTTCTTCATCAATTTACTGATTTTAACAACTCTTGTTTCTTATCCTCCAATTTTTTTGTCCATTCCTATTCTGAGTTTTTGAATTTTCAGTATGAAATGTTCTTTCACATCTCCAAACCCTTGTTTATTAATATTTATTTAATATTATATTTCATTCTGCTTCATGATTGGTATGTGAGAAATACTGTCATAAAAATAAAAATAAACCTTGCATTTTGTTTACTCCTTAGAGATGTTTGGTTTGGATCACCTGACGATTTCTACTCATTTTAAACTATCTTGAAATTGTTTGCATAAACAACAAAATAGTTTTATCTAGGGATGAAGGGTTTGAATGCACTTTTATTTTATTTATTTATTTTATTTTATTTAAGAGCACCTTTCTCTTTGATACAATAAAATGTATCTTTATTACCACCTATCATGGATAAAGGTGGTGGTGGGTCATATGATTTTGTGATATTCTGTCCATTTATTTATACCCTTAGTGTCTACCAAATGCTTTCTTCTTTTCCTTCTCTCTCAGCCCCCAAAATTTCTTTACCTTTCTTCCCTTGGGGCAATGCTTTCTGCTTCTGCACATCTTTGAGATCCTTCCTTTAGATCCTCTAATAGCTAGTGCTCTTATCCATCAGAAATTAGACCTCATCTCAGGACTTCTCCCTCTTTCTCAGGATTGATCTTATCTGTGTTTGGCCATGACTAGAATCCAGTTTTATTCCTAGTTTTTGGCAGTAATCAGTGATCCATGGCATTCCTTGACGTTCCTTAGTTTACAGCAGCGTAACTCCAGTCTCTGCCTCTGTCTTCAATGACCATCTTCCCTGTGTCTTTCTTTTCCATTTATAAGGACATTAGCCATATTGGGTTAGCGCCCACCCCAATTCAGTAGGAATTTATCTTAACATGATTGCATCTGCAAAGACACTCTTTTCAACTAGGATCACATTCATAGGTACCAGGGGTTAGGACTTCAAGATATGTTTTGGGGGGACACAATTCAACCTATAATAGTAACTAATTAAGTAAATTACACTACATCATACTACGTCATTCAATTCAACATGCTTTTTTTAAATCACATGGCATCTCCCATTATTTTATCTTCTACTTGTGTTTGAAACTTGGGACCATTTTCTTTTTGCTTCCAAATTTTTATTTTGAGTGCTTATTAGATCTCTTAGTTTTTTTGATGCAGTGAAATGTTACCACTGAAATTACCGCATGAAGATAGTGATTGGAAAAGTATACTGAGTGATCTGAAGGCAAAGCCCTTGCAATGTCTGTGTCTGGCAGACACAGATCAGCCTTGTGCAGAAAAGTTTTCCAGTGGACTTGCTACATCCCATTTCCTTTTAGCATAATCCCTGGTGTCTTCCTTTATTAGAGAGATAAATTTAGCAACCCAATTGCCTGAGTTGGACCAGAACTACTATACAACATTAAAGGTCCCCATTACAAGCAGGCTCAAACTCACCCCAAATACTCTCCACTGACCTGCAGATCCCTCCTGAGGGACGCAATTACTTGGCTTGGCCTGTGTCAAGTCTTGACTGTTAAACTAAGTTCTTTGTTACTGCTGAGAAGGTTTAAAAAAAAAGTCATTCTCATTTAATCCCTGGCATATGCTCATCATATTTTTATATATGTTTTATACAGTAAATATGTCATATTTACTGTAAGTGGTTTGTATTGTTTGTTTGTTTTTTGCAACTTCATACTATTGGGCAGATGCAAGAACATATGCACGTGTTCATAAATACATGACTAAAGAAAGCATCAAAGTTTGCAGCCTCCCAAATAAACCCTTATAGTTCTTTTTTTAAATTTTTTATATACATTGCAAAATAGATTACTCAAGTTGATTATATTGTATACATGTGGTACAATTAAACTTTCTAATGCCATAATAAGCAATTAAACAGATGGCCTTACCTGAAATCATGTTGGTAATCTCTAAGTAATTCATCAGATAATATTTAGAACATCATATCAATTTAGCTTCATTCAATTTGAATTGGTAAAACAGTACTTACTAAAAGTACTATTAGTTATCAGATGTTTTGAGGTGAGTACCAGCATCACTGATGCTGGAAGCTAAGATGTTAATATTGGAGACTCCATTTCTGGAGTTCTCCTTCTGTGACTCATATGACTTATGTGACTTATATATCAAAATTTTGCAAAATATTCAGAGGATGCCATTCTATTTCCAATCTTCAATCTTCAATCAATTGACAGCAGAAAAAATGGTTTAATATAACTTTGGAGGTCAGATCAAAATTCAGAACTGAAGATGCCTAACAAATTTTCAACAAGTCATAGAAACCGACAACTGAGATATTGCTTTTAATCAGCTACAAAGTAAAATGAAGGAAGAAAAAGCTTTTCAAAGACTTGCTCCACACTCCTCTCAAAGAGCTAAAAGTATGCACAGACCACAGGCATGGCAAGATAAATCCACTACTGAATTAATGTGTTATCTACATAATGTTTTTTCTTTATTTTAGGCTCTTCCACATGCATAGAAAACCTACAAGAAATGGTTAACGAGTCAGAAGATTTAATTATTCTGATGGAATTGTTTACCCTTCATTTTTCCTAATATTAGCCCCTATGTGAATTGATTGGTTCCTATATTGGTTAGGTAAAGAAATTTCTACTATATAAATTTTACATATTTAGCATCTTTCTTGAACAATGATGTCTACATCAAATATTTCAAAGCATCGGTCTCCTTATTCATAATCATATCCATAGCTAAAGAATTCTACAATGATTTTCAATGCAACATGTCTAACCTCACAGCAAAAATAATCACTCCTTTTTTCAATGTCCATAATGCTAATTAAAAAATAATGAAAACAGCAAACAATATAAATTACATTTAAGCCTGTCTTTTTTCACTTGTGGCTGTGAGCCCCTCTAAGGTAAAGACAATACCATATCAATCTTTGTGACCTAAAGTCAAAGGCATTGTGTAGCAAGGTAGGCTATCAATATTTGATAAATTATAAAATGCATTTTTAGAAACACTTATTTTTTCACATTTAATATATCTTGTATAATTACATTACTTTTTCACATCCCCTTCCTCTTTCATCCCCCAAATGCTTAGCTCTTAGTCAAGAAACTTCAGTAGCATTGCAGCTCACTTATTTATGGACGTGAAATAGTTATGCAGCAAACATCCAGGATGCTAGGGCCGGGAGACACATCTGCAGTTAGAATCAGCCTGGAATGTTAATGGTATTTCTGGAGTTGACTTTCTATGTGGGAGGAGGGTGGAGGGGGAGTAAGGTGGAGGAGTATTTCTTAAATCTGTTCCTGTTATGTGAAGAAAAAGGGTGCAGATTCCAAATCCTAAACTGTAGGGCAGGAAGGATAGTGAAAGACACTGGTGTCTGAAGCACTTCAGTTCTCCTAAACCAGTTTGCCTAAAGTTTAATTTGTCTACTGACTTCTTCACCTGTATTCCATCCAGCATCTTCTAAATATGTTTGCACTGATTCAAATATATTAAAATGAAAATAAAATTGCATTAGAGTTAATGAAAAGTAGATTTCACATTATAATTAAATAAAATAAAAGTTAAAGAATGCAAATAATCAGATAAAAACTCCATAAAACGTTCAAAATGGGAAAAATGGAAAAAGCTACCTAAAACAAAATAAACATTTCTACTATTTCTAAAATGCTGCAACTGTAGTAAATATTGTGACAAGATTAGGTTGCAAATCCCCTTAGAAAACTGAATAAAAGATTTTAAAACTTTTAAAAGAAAAGAAAAAGATATTCTAATGAAGGCAAAATACTAAAAGATAGCAGCACTTTCCAGGCAAGGGAACTAAAGCTTAAAGAAGTGAAATAACTTCTCCAAAGTCACACAGCTAAGTCAGTAACAGAATATGGATTTAAAACCAATCCTTCTCTTATTCATTGAAAATCAAATGCTTAATTCCTGTACCATACTTTATTCTAGTCATCATGTGTTCTAGCCTAAAGATGCAGGTTGAAGAAGTTTTGTAGGATGATGCAATTTCTGTGGAAGATATGAGAAAGAAACATGACATTTTATCACATGGATAGAAAAAAATTATATTTGACAGGGTGCTTAGAAAAATAAGATTCTATGTCTTTTTTTCCTTTTTTTTAGACATATCAAAAGGCAAATGGACAAATGAGACAACCTGCCAAAGCTAAGAAATGCCTGAACTAAGAGGACTAATAGTAAGACTATACTCTTGAGAGTAAATGAACAATTTAACCATGGATTTTTTCCAAAAATCTCTAATGCACTGCATTTTAGAGTAGTTATCTGGGCCTTCCTTTATGATATTTGTTCATTATTTGTTCAATTGGAGGCACTGAAAGATCAATAGGTAAAAGTGCTGTCAAAAAAAATAGGAAAGAGTGGGCGGTGTGATGGTGGCTCAGCAGGCAGAAATCTCACCTGCCATGCCGGGGACCCGGGTTTGATTCCTGGTGCATGCCCATGCAAAAAAAAAAAAAAAAAAGAAACGGAAGAAAATACTAAAGAAAGGCAAGGTAATCAAAGATGCAGCATAATATTCCAGATAGATGAGACTGCAAAGTCAAGTGTATACATCGGAGCAATGGCTGGCCGACTAAAAGTCTTATAGTCAATATCTGAAGCGCATGAGGAAAGGAAGCCAGTCACCAGTAGGTAACAGGAAGTGACTAGAAGAGTTTGAGCTGAAAACGGGCATAAGAAAACATTTTAGCAGTGGTATTATAATAGACTAAAGAGAAAGAGACGGAAAGAAACCAGACCAATTGGAAAGTGATCACATCCCCAATACACAAGAAAACTCAGAATATTATGATGTGGTTCCAAGTAGAGTAAAAAGAATGGAGGGAAGAATTAGTGGGACTTGTTGAGGCATGAAGGTGACTAATGCAAAGCAAGAAAATTTCACAAGAAACGAGATTTGAGTCTGAATGCTTAGAAGAATAGAGGTGGCATGCTAGTAACATACAAACAGCCCCATCCTCCTTTCCTGCTGTCTCAAAATTTCAAAATTCAAGTATTAGTTCCAACTCTGCTCAGTTCCTAAACTAAAGAAGACACAAGCAAGAATGGATTAATTGCATTGAGCCACTTACCTGATGAGAATGGAATAAGTCTAGCTGCCTTACACCTGGGATTCAGTGTGTCCTGTCAAAGTAATGAAATTTCTCCACAAAATCCATCAGTTTTTTTCCTACAAAATGAAAAATTCCTTATATTTCTCTGATTATAAAAATATATCACAAATAAAAATCAATGTAGAAAAGTAAGAAGTTTTCCAAAACCTAATTACCCAGACGTCTCCAAAATACGTCAAGGCATTTTTCCATATCCACAAGTACTGGTTTACTTTTTAACCACTCTTAACGGCTACAAATATTTTTTATATTTTGCTATTTTTAACCAGTCCCTTAGTCTCAGGAACTGAAGTTTTTTAAAAGTATTTTGATCTTATATGTGATACTGTATGGGAAATCTCTGTTGAACATCATTATTAACTTGTGAGATTATCTCCTTAAAGTACATTCATATATATACTATAAGCTTAAATATACACACTTTTTAAATATTTTTTATACGTACGATTAAGCTACAGTACAGAAAGAGTACACCAATTTATATGCCCACAAACAGTATATTTGAGTGGCCCTTTTCACAACTTCAGAACAACACTGGATATTAACTTAAAAAAATAATTTCTGACTAAATAGGATAAAATGACATTTCATTATCATTTTTATTTTCATTTATTAGATTCTTAGAGAGTGTGAATATATTTGCATATTTTATTGGTCAAATTCTTCTTACCGGCCGTTCATCTCTCACTTCTGTTGAAAACAATTTTCATCGTCATTTTTTTCAACTTATTTTCATTGAAATATTTTCACATTTTAAATACTTAATCTTTTTTCCTTAAATTTCTATCATTGGTATCACTTATTTGTTAAAAATCTCTCTATATTCTAAGTCACCCAAATTTCATATTGGTACTATTACCATTTCTGTTTTTAAAATTAAGTCTTTTATGCATCTGAAATTTATATTGAAATAAGGAGGAATCTACTGACTAGATATTTATTTTTCCAAATGACTAGTTGCTTATATGAAGGTCCCTTTGGGAATAATATGCCTTTTCTCTGATGATCTGAAATGTCACCTTTATCAAATACTAAATCCCTATATACCAGACATATTTGACAAACCCATACTGTAATTCTTTCTGTTTTCTGATTTGCCCTTCAATTTCCTGAACAGGAAGAGGAAACTTGGGATACCGAACTGCCTCTCCATGAACAGGAGCTGTCATATTTTAATTATTCAAAACAAGAGTATTTCAAAAGGATGGAGCAGCTACAACAGAGAGTTTAATGGACTTGGTGATGATTCAGCACCTATGGAAATATCTGCTGATACAAATGTGTAACATAAGTATGTGAGAAATAAACAGATCTCTGTAAATTTACTTAGGCTCATATAACCAAAGAAATGTGTTTTAAGAGCCAAAAAAACAAACCCTTTAAAAACATCTTTCATGCCCCCACTTGAGCCTGTCACCATCTCCTTACTGGTACTCGCTGCTCTGGGGCTGCCCCCTTTCATGGCACTGCACATGAAGTCCAGAGGGATCTTTTATGACTTCATTTTCAATACTCCAGAACCATTTCAACACCTTAAAGTCCCAAAAGCTATGGGATACAATATAAGCTCTTTCTAATTGGGTGTAAGGTACTTCATGATATATATATATATATGCCTTTTTCTCTAGCCTTATTTCAAGCTTCCATCAATCTGTAAGTTATACATTTCCCAATGCTATGACATGGTTCCTTATCTTTTCACAAAGGTTTTCCTCTTTGTGGATGGCCATTTCCTCTCTTAGCCATCCAAAACTTCCTTACTTTCTAGACTCAGCTCAAGTATCACTTCTTATACAAGGTCTTTCCTTAAAATCCCTAGGTAGATATCACAGGCCTTCTCTATGATGTTGCTAAACCTTAATGCCTTCGAATTTTAACATCTGAAAGATTTCATTGCAATTGTTTCTCTAAATATACTCTCTTCCTAGAAAAGATCTGGAAGGCCCAAGGCTATGCCTTTTGTGTCTTGGTAGCCCTAGCATCTGAAAGAGTACCTGGCAAATACAGTAACTCTATAATTATGTGCAGACTGTAAGTAGAGACTGTAGCATGGAAGCTAAAAGTATGGGCTTTGGGATGAAAACCTCCCTGACAGTGTGGAAGAGGACCCCCCGGGAATGAGCCTGGCCCTGGCACTGTGGGATCAACAATGTCATCCTGACCAAAAGGGGGAAAAGATTTGTAACAAAGTATCAGTGGCTGAGAGAGTTCAAATAGAGTTGAAAAGCTACATTAGAGGTCACTTTTACATATGCTTCAGTTAGACATTGCTACCTATCATAACTTGCCAAACCTCAACCAAAACCATTCCTACTAATCCTAAAGAATACCTAGGGCATTACAGAATATTCTACAAAGATTCCATGCACTGGGATAACTCTCCAAAACCTACATCCTCCAGATGTGTTCCTGGATCAGGTAAGTCCTGAAATGCAGAGGCGCTGGCCTTTGCAGAACATCAGCTTGTTCCACCCTATGCCACATTATCGACAGCCCCTTCCAACATGAAACAGTTAGAATGGACATAGCCCAAATACCCCTAAAGAGTGGGAGCAAGATCAAAGCTGATGGTGGAGTTATACAGAGAAGCTCGGGTTTAACAAATGTGTATGATTCCTGAATCATTATACTGATTTTTCTTTTAGCCTACAGTACCTTAGAGCAGATAGAAATAAAAGCCTAAAATTGTGGAACTGTAACCCATACCAAACTCTTAAATCTGTTCCACAAGTAATTGTGATGTACTTTGAAATTTATTGCTTTTATGTATTTATATTATTTAAAGAGAAGGAGGAGTATAACAGAGAAGATAGGATTTAATAGATGAGTATGACTGCTGAATCATTTTATTGATATTTCTGTTGGTCTCCAGTGTCTTAGAGCACCTAGATGAAAAAAAAAATTCATGGAACTATAACCCACACCAAATTTAAAATCTGTTCTATAATTACTTGTTAAAATGTACTTGGAAATTTATTGTTTTTTTGTACATGTGTTATAGTTCACAATAAAAAAAAATGTTAAAAAAAGAGCCCAGCATCTCAGAATTTAGAAGTAACAGCTATAGCTTCAGAATGGATGTTTCTGTGTAGGAGTTTGCAGTCTGAGGACATTTACAATGAGCCTTCACCCAATAACCTGTGCCCTTGGGTTTAATTCTCAGAATTTGTATATTATTCATTACTACTTTTAATAAAGAATATCACCTGCATACCTGAACTTAAAAAAAAAAAAAAGTATAGGCTTTGGATCTGAGAAGCTTGGGTTTGAAAATATCACCTCTAATAATTTAATGGCTATTTGATGCTCAGTAAATTCTTTATCCTCCCTGAAACTGTTTCTTCATCTCTAAAATGGGCAGGCTGATAACAAAATTGCAAGAATATTATTAGAATTAAATGAGACAATGTAGATAAAGATCTTAGCACAGCATATGGCACAAAATATGTGCTCAATAATGGTGGTTATTAGTAGTATATAGTAGCAAATACTATTAAGTTCTATTTCTTATGAAAAAAGTTCTATCTCTTCAATACTTGCAAGAATTCTAAGAATAACTGGAAAATAATTTATTATACAGTAAACGCATATTTTAACTTGAGTAAATAAATATTTAAATACCAAAATTTGCTTTTGATCACATTATTCATGGGATATTCACGAATTTCACTGATAATAGATTTCCACAAATGTAGTTCTGTTTATGCATATTGTTTTGTTTATCGTTATTTTCTTCATCCAAATTAAATGAGTGGATTTGTTCTTCAAATTGTCTTGCAATATTTAATAATGTTATGGAATTGGCAATAACTCTCCACGTGTAAATTACCTCGTGGTTTGTAAAAAATATGTAAATTAATTTGTTCAACAAAATGCAAATTCCCTTAACTAGATTAGATACAATAGAAAAATTTTGACTGTTACACATATAATTTCAGAAGTTAAATATTTGAAGCTTTTTCTACATTATTATTTAGTCTACTAGCACTTATGACATTTAACAGTGAACCCTATCTGTGTGAAATATATTAGAATAGATTTTGTTTAATCAAGTACAAATTATGGAATTTGTTACTTATGCCCCATCTTCTTAAATTAAGGATGTCATACCATAGGTATGTGTAAATATTATTTTAATAATTGCCTTTTCACTTACGTGGGACTCAAATATTCAGCTTTTAGTTCAGCAAACAGCTTTCTTACCATATGGTCTAATTCCATTTCCCTACCATGGGGGAGAAACATTGCAAGGCAGGAACCATGGGTTCTTGTCTCAGTTCTGCCTCTAAATGGTATCTCTCTTTGAGATGTCACATAATATATCCTCATACAAAAATGATCAAGTTCTACAGGAAATACTTCAATATTCACTCTAATTATATTTTCTCTTTTTTCAGAAATATCCATTACCTTTTCTGAATCGGAAGTCCCTATTCATTCTCCAGTTAATCAGATTTTAAACCCAAGTCATCTTAACATTTAGTGAGATGGGGGGTGGGGCAGTGAAACAAAGAAGCTGGGGTGACTGTGGACTTTTCATGGAGTCAGTGCAACTCAAAAAACTAAATGGAATGCTAGTATTACAGAAGAAATGGTTTCAAAGTCTCTCCTGATTGAAGCAACACAAGGGAAACTCAGTTATTGACATTTAACATGCTTTTCCCTTCTGAGCATTTAGCACTTGCTTGTCCTTTACTGTACATTTTACACATTCAAAGTTTTCTCATTCCTGAAGACTTAGTTCAAATCCATTACCTCTATGAGATGTTCTTTGCGTCCACTATGAAGATTCAGAATGATTTAGATATTTTTCTGTTATGTCTCTGAACACTTTTTATTTTCTCTTCAAGGATAAGGACTATATCAAAGATCACTGTGCCTACCAAAGAAACTTGAAGTATGCTTTGTTTTTATAAGTTTTACCAAAAAATTACTTGCTAATTGAATGATTGACTGACTAAATCCATGTATGTATGAAGAGTATGAGACGAAACTGCAAAAAACAGTTGGGATCTGAGTATTAAGGTTCTTTTAGAACCAAGGTAAATATTGATCAAACTGATATATGATTAACAGACAGAGAGGAACTGATGTATGCTTGATGAAAGGGAGGAACAGTAAGTACAGAAATGCTGTAGAGGTCCTAATATGCCTAGTTCGTGTGTGGGTTTATGATGAGTCATCTATATTTAATTTAGCAAAAGATGTATCTTCCTCACCATCATGACACAAAGACAGGTATTTCCTCTATTTGGCAGTTCAGGAGACTCTGCTGTAAATATTGATGCTCTTACCATTTCCATTCCCACACAAAAACGGTGGGATTTTGCCAGTTGATACCCTTAGTGTCCAGGGTTAGTCTTATTTTCAAGAGTCCAGTGCTAACTCAGCTGCATATGGTCAAGTGCAAATGGATATCAAAATTCTTTTATGGTGGTAATTTTGCACACGCTTGCTCAAACACTTTATTATCTCCTGTATACCAAAGCTGGAGTTCAACTTCTTTAAATTGGTTTACTAATCTCGCCACTCCATTTCATAGCCCTCCTCCACCCTCATATCACCACATTATGCTATTTTCTCTGACTGGATCATTAACAACCACAACCACATAAATTTTGTGCTAACTTCTATTCATCCTTTCTGTCATGGCTTAAATGACACTTCAAGAACAAAGAAATTGTCACTGAACTCTCAAGAATGGAAGAGTGTCTCTTCAATTCACTCCCTTATAGCTCAATATTGTGCCACTGAAACACTTATGCCACTATATGTTTACTGGTCTGTATTCTTAAACTCATGTTCCTTGAGGGCTGAATGGTATTTTTCAATTGTAATGACAGGCACAAAGTAGCTCCTTGATGAACCTTTCATGATCGAATACACAAATGGCACATATGATAGATATAGTCATTTAAAAAGTCAAAAAGGAAACAAAAAATGTTTCCTAACTCAGTTTACAATAATAAAAATGATTTCTAAAACATGGTTCATGGTACCTTATGCCTCGTAACTATTGCAATAATAATTAATCTTTATCAACTTTACATCATTTTTTTATATTCAAAGAGAGTCAGGTGGGAAAGGAGATTGGGGGAAATATCACATAGAATGAATCTAAAATGACAACAGAGCTTGCAGGTGAAAATGCCAAAAAATTAGAAATAAAAAAATGAATACCAATTTTAATTGTGGAATAAAAGGTTCATGTAAATTTGTTTGGTAAGTGTCTACTGAATGTATCATTTTCTGGCTGTATAAAGCACTATCTGTCAAATTCCCTCTAAATGAAAGATTCATGTGATTGTCAGCAAGAATAGTAAGCAATGTTTTTAGAATGTTAACACCTAGACTAGGGACTTTCAAATATTTTTGTTCACATCTCTTTCAATAAATACATTTTTTCTTGCATCCCAGTACAGACACATAACACAGACATGTACACCCACAAAACTGAAGCAAGTTTCATAAAATCTACCTTATGCAAGATACTCTAAGATATTTCTTTCTTTGCAATTCTACTCTACTCTACTCCAATCAATTCCATTCCACATTCACTAAAACATGCTGGCGAGATTCCACTAATAAATAAATATCAGTACCAATATATTAGATTGTGGCTCACACTTGAAAAACATGGCCCTTGAAGGATGTCACTAAATTGCTATCACAGACCAACTAGATTTTTAAAAATTTAAATCGTACTTAAACAGTATATAGAGAAGATGAAACTACTTCAAGAATAAACTCAAATTTTAAAATATATACAGCTCACTGGCTTTAATAAAAATGTTGAAATTTTCTAAAGAAACCTTCAGGTAAATAAACTGAAAGGGCAGTAGATATAGACATAAATAATCTCTCTCTTAAGCTATGCTCTTTGCTGGCCACCATTTATTAAGTATATATCTGCTACTAAACTATATGTTTTGCATAAGGTAAATACATCTATTACTTTTTTCCCAATATAATCCCTGTGGACATACATGACCTATCTTCCTTTCATAATAGGCTTCTGAACTAAAATTTCCCCAAAATTTAAAAATATGAATTAGATGATTCCATGTTTTCTTTTAGTTATGTCTTTGCATTTTGACTGAAAAGCAGAGTAATAGCTGCTTTTTTTTTTCCAATGAGTAGTAAGAATGATTAGGTATAAATATAGATCTGGGTCCTCAATAAATATATAGATAAAATATGAAGGTCTAATTTCAGTAAATAAATAAATTTGTGAACATATGAATAAGTGAAATATAATCTTATGAAATACAAAATTATCTCTGAATAAACATAGTCATGTTTAAGTATCTATACTTTATTATCAAAATTCTGTTTTTGATATGCTGATCCTCTGCTCTTTCTATTAAAATTCACTTACATTTCTTCTCAACCATTCATTCCTCCAAAATCTTATAGATTCTGCATATGTATCAGACACAGGGCAGACTATTAAGACACAATGGAGAAAAAGGAAGATATGATTTCTGTCTTCGTGGCCCATTCATTTCAGAGAGGCAAGTTAATAGCAATCAAGTAAATGACCACATTCACCTTCCAGACTGTGGTTGAAATATGAAGACAATTAAGAGGGTCATGTGAGAGAAAAAAATGGGGGTAGGGGAAGTCACAAATATTGAGACCAATAAAAGCCTCTTTGAGTAGGTGTAGTAAAATCTGAGACACAAAAATGAGAAGAAACAGTCATGTGAAGAGCTACAGGAAGAATTTCCCTGCAGAGAAATAGCAATGGTCACACTTCTGGACAGAAATAAAGTTTCTTTTAGGAACTGAGAAGGTCTATGTGGCTGAAACATAATCAGCAAAAGGGAACAAGACAAGGTTGGAGAGATAAGCAGGACCCAAGCCAGACAGGGCCTTGTAAACCATGACAGGGAATTTACATTTTTGTTCCAAGTGTAATGAAAAGCTGCCGAAGGACTAAGACAACTTGTGACATGGTCTGATTTGCATTTTTGAAAAATCACCTCTAATTTCTTTGTAGAGAAGGAATTAGAGAGTGCACACATGAAAGCAGTAAGCCCAATTAAGAGGCTATTTCAGTAGATCTAGGCCAGACATGATGTGACTTGCACTGGGGTGGTGGCAATGGGAATGGAAAAATAGTGGAAATTCTCAAAATAGCCTTTGTTGGAAAACTTGTAAGATTTACTCAGTATTAGAGAAAAAGGACAAGGCAAAGAAATAAATTAAGGATAATTTCTAGCTATCTGTTTTGAGTAATTGGGTACATGGTGATGCTATTAGCTAAGAGGAAAATTCAGAAGAAGGCAAGCAACTTAATCTTACTCATGGGACCCAGGGCTAGGATAGAATAGATGGTATACAAATCACGTTCTTAAACATTTAAAAATTATAAATCAAGCTGTCAAACTCTGAAATAATATGCTCTATCATCCTACCTTGATGAAGGCACTTTTCATAATGAATCTGCAGGCTGAGTTTAAATCTAGAATTTTCAAATTCCTTGGAATTCTGGGTAGGAGTAAGGAAGCAAGGAAAAAGCTGGGCCCTGGGTGCCAGCCTAACCCACTTCTTTTTCCACACCTTGATGCATACTGCACTACAAGCAACCTTACTCACATACAGTTGGATACTCCAACCTAAAAATACAAGCTCTGTCCGCAATCCCATCTCTGCAAGCAGCCACAATTTGAACCCTGAAGTATGCACAGAAGTGACTTGGTCCATCCTTGTGAGAATGAACCTAGGGGAGAGTCATCCAACTCTCAAAGTGGTAGAGTGTCTATTTGAAGATGTAATTCTCAGTTTCTTGGTACCTGGAGCTTTGTCTAGAAGTCGAGAAGAATACTGGTTCATAGTGAGCATGCCCATTTGGCTCAACAGAGTGCACAAATGGAAGAGGTCAAATCAAGCACAAGAGTAGAGACCCTTTTACGCGTATATATGGATAGTAGTGAAAGAAGGAATGGTTAAAGGAGGATGAAAACACAGCATTTCTATGATAAGTTAAGTATAAGATGCCTACTCACATTCAAGTGAAAACCAATATTCTAGGAGAATACTGGTTCTGAGAATTTGGAGGATCGAAGTCATGGTTGAGGATTGAGTACCTGGCTTATTGTTATTCACCTAAACTCCTGCTGTTGTTTAGGAAGAATTCAATTCACAACACCCTAGTAATATAGTTCCTTGACTTTTTTGACTTTACTGACCTGTAAATATTAATTTATTCATTGGAGAAATATGTAACCACCACTTACTTCATGACTTCCTGACCAGGCTTAGAAAGATACACAAGACAGAGGTGTCTGTCCCCAGACCCTTACTCCAGTTTAGCAGCCAGAGTCCCATAATCACACCCTTGATCTTAAGTTTCCTTCCAACAAAATATCCTCTGTCCAGACTGAAGATAAGTACTTCATTATGCAGATTAAGGTAATAACCAATTCATGATGATGATAACATCTTGCCACCTGGTACTCTTTCTGCATACCCACTCTCAGCAACCTCCCTATTTTCTACAGTGAATATTCCAAACTCTTACCTAGCTCCTTGCCCAACCTAGCCTTGATAGTCCTTGAGTGCTATCAAAGTCGCGAGACTTTCACTTGATTTTTGTGTCACTCTGGATAACTACTCTGAGAGAGAAAGAAGATTTGGAGAGAAAAGACTTTATTAACACCCTCCTATATAACCCCATTGGCCAAAAGAACATTCAATATTCAACGCAAGACATTTAAAGAGAGACAGAGAAAGAGAAAGAGTGAGAACCAGTAAAAGAGGGAGAAAGGAAGAGAGGGAGGATGGGAGAGAGAAATGGAGAGGGAGAGGAAAACAGAGATGGAGAGAGAAGCAAAAAGACTTCACCATCCCACCCATCCCCCAAATTCCCAAGTTTGATGACACAATATTATCCTAATAAAGAAATTATCCAAGGTGGATACAGCAGGCAGTAGATGCTATAGTAATAGTTTCTCAGGTATGTGGTTACCTACAAGACTCTCTTTTCAGGGATTCATTTGAAAAGGGTGTGTGTTTCAAGGACACGGAACCCTCCCTCACCTCACAACTAAAGGCTTGGTCTTCTTATAGCATTCTTTCCTCTATCCCTTCACCCGTTTGTTACGTTAAAAGCGAGTGATAGCTCTCTATGGCTTATGAACTCTTAAGAAACTCTGTGGCAGCAGGGACCAGATTTTCATTGATGAAAGTGATTCAATATATCCTTTCACGGTGACTTTACTGACCCCCCCACCTCTAAATAATGTGATTCATAAATGTCCATGATGCAGGTGGACATGTGCTCTCCTTAGAAAGGGCACTGTTCTGCACATTTTCTACCATGATGTGTCACTGTCTTAAAGAAACCCTCCCAGAATCTTCTGATCAATAAGATAGATCCATTCCTACGCTTCCATTCCTCCCTGTGCTTATTTCTTTCATAATACTTATTATCATGCACTTTGAGGATAAAGGCTGTACCTTGTTTTTATCTGTATCCCTAGTTAACACATAAAGGGTGTTAAAAATGTATTATTGAATAAGTAAATAAAAGTTAATTCTATTAAGTAGTGTGTAAATTCAGCATAGATATAACACAAGGATTGAACTTGGTAGATCTTCAATAAATACTTAGGATTTTTATTGATTCATATGGCTAAATTTCAACTGGTACTTGAAAACTATATCTTTATTTTCTTAAAGGATGGTAAACACAATAGTAATCATTTACCTAGTCAAACTATTCACATTTTACAATGCACTATTTTAGAAAATAATCTTGAATATCCTCAAAAAATTCTTGGGGGGAGGTACAATTGCTATTAATGTTGCCATTACACAAATGATTAAGCAATACTCATTTTTTTTGCCCAATATCATACTTACAGTATCCCTTCATCTCCAAGCATTTTAAATAGTTATACACAAACACAAAAATGGATATTCATGTAAATTATAGTTGCTCAAAGTAAATACACAGTCAAGAATGGAACATAGCAATTTTGTGCTCTGTGTTCAAAACCATAACTGACAGACTCTAAGAAGATAGGTTGCACTAGAATCCCAAGAGTACACACATTTACCATCAATTTGCACTCTAGGTAACCTATGTCTAAGTACATGGATATTGAAACATAACATAGTAAGTGTTATGTTTTCCACATTTTAATTTTAGTTTTTCCTTGGTATCTAATAATATCATATATATATATTTAGCATTACTATATTCACATACTAAACATTTTATTTATGGTGTCTTAATTCTTTAAATGCCTTCTCTTGATTACTATTTTTTATTCCATTTTATGTTGGCAAAATCCATGTTTAGAGAAGAGAAACAACTAGCATGAGCTCTCATGCTAGTGATCAGCAAAGCAAGTACCAGAAACCAAGATTTCCCCAGTGCTTAAATATTTAACCACTATCCCATGCTGGCTTCCTCTCCATCAAATTCTATCCCATGTCACCTCTACTCCTGTGAAAAATTCCTGAGTTATAACCACAGGTTCTTTCTATGAATGTGAAAATAATCACTACTTGCAGTAATGTTTCTTTTTGTGCATACTGTGTATATATTCTACTTTCCATTCTCCTATATGATTAAATTATTTTTTAAATGTTGTTTATGGTGGCAACAAAATCTCCCAATGGAATTAATTAACAGATATACTCTATTGCATTCTAATATGCAAAGTAATAAATGCCTCCCTAGATTAATAGCTGAAGCAAAACTAAGGTGGATAATGAATCTCAAAGCCTATTCATTCTGTAGCAAGTATGATTTTCTTCTTTTATAGTGAACCTTATCATGAGGAAGAAATACAGAAAAAATACATTTTATCTCACCTACAATAATTAGTAAAGTGTAATGCAAGAATATTAAATAGATTTAGTAAAATAGTTTAAACTAATTTATAGTTTGGTGGAATATACTTAGATATTACAGTTTAAATTAATAAAGTGAATATATTTGAGAAAAATTTTAATGAAGTGAAGGAACTGAAAAATCTTCCATAGTTATTTTAATAACGCTATCCTAATCACTTATGTACAAATTCTATTTAATTTTTCCAGACTGTGGTTTATAGAAATTGTGCTTCTTGTTTGATTTAATTGCATGAAACTCACGTGAGTGGCTAGTTTCATTGCCAAGGGGAAATAAAATATTGGTTAATATGCAAATTTTTTCAAATAGCTATTATGTGTGCAAAAAAATTGTGCTCTGATGTAAAAATCAGGAAGACATTTGGAAATGCATTATGTTTTTTTCTTCTTTTGTATCATTTCCTATCATCTTCAAGAAAATTTTTATAGCAATGAGCTCTTTGTCAATCATTTACTGCATGAATGGTGATCCCAAAAGTCATTGTTTTGCAACAAGGGCATTATTTACTTTTCAGTTGTGGTTTTTATCAGGGACAGGAATATACCATATTTCACCATCCATGTTAAAACTACTGGGATTTGATTCTCAGAAAACATAATGTACCTTATGTCAAGCCAAATCATTAAAAAATTAATTATACTTACCCATATGACAAATTGATCATATTTATACATATGGCACAAACACTTTTTTCAGACTTAAAGAAGTTGAAATTTCATAACTGTTCATAACATTGGTAGCTTTAATCTCTTAACGTAGTCAGATAACATTTTTAAGAAATCAGTATATAATCAAATCACAACTAACTACACTGTTAGAAGAACTGATGTCCAGATCAAATTAAGCAATTAAGGCTGTCCAAACTTTCCAGAATACCCTAGCCATACATTCATTTATGTGACTATGGCTAGGAACATCAAAACCTTTTTAAAAATTGAGTTCTGATTGTTAAGTTGTGGTAAAAAAAAATTAGGACTATGGTAGTTAGATTCAGTTGTCAACTTGGCCAGGTGAAGGCACCTAGTTCTGTTGCTATGGACATGAGGCAATGGTGTGTGAACCTCATCTGTTGCTGATTACATCTGCACTTGGCTAGGAGGCGTGCCTGCTGCAATGAATCATGTTTGACTTAATTGGCTGGTGTTTAAATGAGAGAGCACAACGTAGCACAGCCCAAGCAGCTCAGCATACCTCATCTCAGCACTCGCAGCTCAGCCCAGGCCTTTGGAGATGCTGAAAGAAATCACCCCGGGGAAAGTTGTTGGAACCCAGAGGTCTGGAAAGAAGGCCAGTAGAGACTATACTGTGCCTTCCCACATAAGAAAGAACCTCAGTGGAAAGTTAGCTGCCTTTCCTCTGAAGAACTAACAAAATAAATCCCCTTTTATTAAAAGCCAATCTGTCTCTGGTGTGTTGCATTCCAGCAGCTAGCAAACAAGAACAAGGACGCATTTTCTTTAGCTTATCATCCTGATATAATTAAAATGTTTGGCCACATCTCCTCTTTGTATGTCTGCATGTCTTCTGTTATCATTGCTTTTTTAAGGCAAGGAGGACAGTAATCTTCTGCTTCCCAAATCCATTATTTTCTTTCAATATAGATCCTACTATCTATGTCAGACTCTGTTATAGTTACTATTATTTAATAATCTTAAAAGTTGAAACTTCCTGTTTTTCTTCATATTCAGTTATTCTATGCAGCTCCATTCATCCTCTTTCATCTCCATTGAAAGAAATATGCTTCATTTTCCACTCTGTTAAAAAAGAAATGCAGAGTAGCATCTTATTCATTTTTAAGTTACACTGTCATTAACTCCAGGCCTTACAGTGGCATTATGTTATCCTAGGGTATATGCAGGTTTCAGACTATCTTAAAAACATCTCTGAAATGTTGCCCTAATATTCAGCGACAGAAAAACCATTTTCTTATTCTATAGGTGTTTGAAAGAAAGAATTCCATTTGGTATTGTGACTACGACATCAGCACCCCTTTTGCTGACTGTTCATCCAGTTATTCATTAATGAAAGATTAATTCCACACCAACCACATACAGGTTACTGCACAACTAACTTGAATAGAATCTATTAGAAGCCCATGAGGCTCTGGAAATCACGTGATAGGTAGAGACGAGCAGTAAATAAACTGTTGGATAAGCTTCAGTGGAGCTGTGAACAGGTGTTGTGGGAACCCAGAGGAGGTACATCTGAATCAGAGTTGGAGTTAGGAATATTCTCCAGAGATAATGAAATGTGATTGGCATTCTAAAAGGTAGGGCATGAAGGTTTCCCCTGATGTTAGTCTGCAGTTTCCCCAAAAATTATTGCACTAGAGAATTCTTTATGAAACAGTTATTACCCTATTTCTTAAAATTTTAAACATATATTTTTCACATTTTAACAGCTTTGAAGGCAGGCCATTTTCCACAACTGATGGCATGTCGTAGTTTAATTGACAACATTTTTTCCTTAATGACACATAAATTAATGGTGCATCTTACATTCAATGGCATCTCAGTTTTGATGAAATGTATGAAGCTATCTTTATGCAAAACATTGCTTGGACAAAATATTTCTACAGAGATATGGTAATCTGTCCTGATTATTTTATCTCCAATTATAAGGGTTTTGACTCCCACTTCCTCTCCACAAAGACTTAAACACTATCATCATCCCAGCTATCAACTAGGAAAGTGGCTTAAATAAATAGTCTATGACTAGTCTATCTACTTTCAAGAAATAGGTGTAGCTCGCCAATACTTATATTCAAGGATCTTTTCTCTAGAGTGTAAAGATATATATATCTATATATCTATATATATAGATATATTTCAGAAAACATGTTAAAACAATGCTTAAACTGTTGAATCTGTGATGAGACTTGTTTTATGGAATATCTTTTCAGGCAGGTCTAGTTTTATCCTCAGCCATCAATTTAAAGCCTGATTATGCAGAACATATCAAAGCAAGGCATCTTCTAAAAAATCGGGGAGTGAGACAAACTATTTCCAAAGATGATCTACTATAAAATATTCCTAAGTATCCTGTTTTTCAAGTGGACTTGCAAATTTCCATTACACATGCACCAAACCCTACAAGCCTGAAAAAATATGATTGAGATATATGTATAGTTTAAAAAAATGGCATTATCAACTTCAGCTCATGACTATTTCCTTCTCAGTATATCACAATAAAAGCCAGTTTAAGTGATAAATATAATCTAGCTTTCAAGTATTGCCCAAACTATCATTCTATTCCCTTTGTTAACTGTTTTATTTAAAATAATCTTATAGTCTTATATTCACTAACAATCTGAGGAGTCTTTTACTTCCAATATATTTAATATTTGGTGTATCTTAAATATTTCAACATACATTTACAAAATTGATATTTAAATATGCATTTGCTAATAATTTTTGTTTGGGAAATTTTAATAGTTCTTTCTTTCTAATAAATACATTGACCTTTAATGGCAGAGTCATTTCTAAAAATCACACAGCAAATCAAAATGCAAAATGTGTTGTCTAGTAAAATTATTCACAAAGAAACAAGGACACCCTAAGTGGATCACAGTCCTGAAAGAGTTTACCTATTGAAACTAAGATTTACATATTAATGATACAGAAAGTTTTCTCAGGCTCAGAGGCTAAGCTGTGTTTAGCGATGAGCAGGCTTCTATTTAAAAGGATTCTAACCCATTACAACCCTTTGTCTTATCATCAAAGAAGTTAATATATGCTAGCTGCATATATAAGTAAGCTAGTCCCAATTTTATTTTAGGACAGGAACATAGCGTGCAGGTTATGAGACCAATCTGGTTGCTGCAACCCTTCTTTCTGGAATGAGAATTAGCTCACATGCATTGGTGAATAGGGAAATAACATTAGTATAATACAGATATCATTTAGTTTATACCTGCACTAGCCATATGCAGCTATGTAGATGTAAATAAAGTAAATAAAATTAAAAATGCAGTTTCTCTGTCACAGTAACTACATTTCAAGCGTTCATTACCGATATGTAGTTACAGAAAGGACAATGTAGTTATAGAACATTTCCCTCATTTCAGAAAGGTCTACTAGATATCACTGGTTTATATTTAATGTTTCCCAATAATTTAAGGGTTTACATCAGCAGGTTAGCAGCAGGAAAGCACAGGTTCAGTAACACAGCTGAAAGCAGCAAGCCTTGGAAGAATGAGTAATGTATCATACCCTCTTCATGTTCTTGGCACATGTTGCCAGAACCTGTAGAGACATTTTGGCTATAAGCTGATATATGGATTCCTGAAAACAAACTAAAATTCCGACTCTGTCTTGGAAGTGCTGACGGCATACTTCTTTCTGATTTTACAGCATTTTGCTTTAATCTCCACAACTTCACCCTCTGTACCAACAGCCTTGTTGGGAACTGAGTTATGTATCTTAGAAAAACATGCTCTTAATCTTAATCCTTTCTTGTGGGTCCATTGTAAATAGGATCTCTGGAATGTTATTTCAGATTAAGTGTGGTCCATCTGAGTCAGGTTTTTAATGTGGATTATTGGAGTCCCTTATAAACAGAGTGAAATTCAGATATAGAGAGAAGCTATTGGGAGCAACCAGAAGCTGAAGTCAACAGAACCTGGAAGAGAAAGATGTTGCCATGTGCATTATCATATGGCAGGAAAAACAAGGATCAAGGAAGGCCTGCAGCCAACTCCAGTATAACTGTATTTGGGGAGAAAGCATTGCCTTGCTGATGCCTCCATTGTGGAGTTTTCCTAGCCTCAAATTCATGAGCCAATAAATTCCTGTCATTAAACCAACCCATTATATTTAGCAGCCAAGAAACTAATACAATCTTTACCATTTTTTAGGGTTAATTCTTATATTTATCCTAGTATCTCTTTACTTCTTAACAATTTTACATTTCTTTTTAAGTAGTCTATGATATTTATTAAATAGATTTAGGGTCATATCCTCCTAAATGCATTTCCCCATAAGCCCTATAAACTCTATCTCATAATCTTGCAGAATTTTAGTTTGTTTTCAGGAATTCATATATCAGCTTATAGCCAAAATGTCTCTACAGGTTCTGGCAACCAACTGGTCAATGCTCAAATTCAAGATCTGGTGTACCAGCAAACTCCTCAACCTCTAAGGCTCATTTTCCTCATCTGTACAACGGATAATCACAGCTTTGGGCCATGGAGTAGTGAGAAGGATGAAAATTAATAAGCATAAAACATCAAGTACAGTACTTTATAAATAGTAAGTCCAAGTAAGTAGCATTATGCTCTGAAGCAATAATTTCCTTCCTCTAGGACTATAAATTCTGACTTCCTAAAGCACTTTTTCATAAATATATGTCTTTGTGTGGGAGAATATTTATATGCCTTCACACACGTAGCTAGCAATAGTTTGTTCTAGCTAGTGGGTAGAGTGATGAGAAGGGAGTCCTAAATTTTAGTTTATATCTTTTGATTTTTCTTACCATGTATTACTTATTCAAATGAATCATTTAAAATATGCTTTAGAAAGATCTTTTGTCTCTGCTCTTCCCTGTACATTTTGAGGATAGGATAATTGAGTTAATGTGGGTAGTAACATGTTTGAAAAAGATCTTTTGTCTCTGTTCCTCCCTGTACATTCTGGGGTTAGGATAATTGAGTTAATGAGGGTAATATCACAAACATTCTCAGAAATCACAAATATTCTCAGAAATCAGGAGCAAGGTATTGGCTAGTTTATGGATTGCATGCAAGACAATGCATTGTTTAAATGTTTAAATTGTTTAAACAATGCAGCAAAAAGGGAGGAACTTTCAGAGAAAAAATGAAGATGTAACTTGCAAAGGAGATTAATTAAAGAATATAATTTATGATGTTTTTTACAGAAATAATGAACATTTAAATTTCTCTGTGCCTAATATTGTACTCAGTTTAAATGAACATTATTTTTAACATACGATCATTTAAATTGTTCAAATCAATAAAAAGTAAAGTATAAAAGAGTTTTTGGTCATAAACAGAAAGATCCATTTTAGCTCTGATCACTGTTTTGATAAAGTGTTTATTATTCAAATGATAATGCTAGCTTTTGCATATTTTGTGTCAAAAATCATTATGGACATGACATTTACTCAAGTATTACAATTTTTCCAATAACACTGATACTATTAAAAGTTATCATTGTTTTTGTAGTATTGAATTTTCTGTACCATGAATTAGATAAATTGGTGCTTTTTAAATTCTCTAGAATGAAGAACATAGGTTCCTCCTTTTCCCTCTCAATCTGTCATGGACTGATAAAATCAAAATAAATTACCAGGAAAATGAAATAAAACATAACATACAAAAAAGATGAGCCAAATGTTTATCATACCCAACAGATAAAAATTACTCTGTCAAAATGGTACAGATAGATGTAAATTCTGACTCTCAGTTTCTATCTCATGGCGAAACTGATGAAAACTTATGGAGCAGTAGAACCAGAGACCATTCTTTGAGCAGCATTTAAACACAGGCCACATTTTTTTCTTGGAATAGAGCTAACACACAGTTTTATAAGAATGTCTCAAATAATTCTTTAATTCTTACCATATTTATAGAATCATGGCTGTTATGTTAAAATAGTAGTAAAATTATCCCTTTTACAATATTTGAAAATTTTAACATAGAGTTAAAAAACATTATTATGTCATAGTTTAGAGATATTTAGGTAAATAAGTTTCTTTGGGGAAATATGTGATTGTATTCATGTCAAATATGGAGGTTTATAAGAATATAATATTTCCTCTACTCAGTGTATTATATAGATTTAATAACTCACAAAGATATTTTCCATACCATTCTATATAAATCTACCCAGTTATTAGAAATAAAGTAGGGTCATAAAATCATACCCATAATTCTACTGCCTGTTCTCTATATATGAAATTTATCCTAATTTCTTACATGTAATTTATCAAATTTCGTCACTCAAAGTTGATTTACATCCTACCTAATTCCATTGCCTTATCTTTCCCACCAGGGCAACAACTGTAACATGACCCAGTAGAGAACATTCTGTAAATAATTGGACAAAAGTATTAGGTACAGGTTGAAGCAATTGATAACAATGATGGACCACAGCCACAGCAAAGCAAATTAGTTAAAAAGACAAAGCAAATGAAGTGTTAGCAATTTAGAAAGAAGAATAGGAGAGCTTTAATTTTTTTTTAATTAAGCTCTTTGGATCATTTTGTTCATGCAATTTACAGTAGTATAAGTGAAAAGTCCATCCTTTTATTGATGAGGAAATCATTTTTACACTAAAAAGGAATATTGAGGGCACCTGTAGTCAGTTCACGTAAATTATTAATCATTGTATACATCACTGTCCATAGCAGATGTATGTCAATTTTGAACATTCAGATACATATTCTGAGGATGGAACCTAAATATGAATATGTAATTCTTATACTTTACAAAGCTTAATTAATGGAAGCTATATGAAATTTAGGTCAGAGATTTGTTTTGAAAATGACTAATGCAGATTAATGAAAGTTGATGTTTAGTATGTATGTTGTGTCACTGTTAAAAGTGATTACTTTTATCTTGAACCAAAATATACACACGTTTAAGTATATACATATAATTTAATTTGAAGTAAAAGTTAACCTAGCTACTCCAAAGAAAATAAATTTAAGAATGGAATCTGATTCATATTTCCAAAATAGCAGTCCTTTTAGGCATAAAATAATATTTTAATTATATGCAGAAATTTTCTGTCTTCACACAATAAGACAATTGCCCATTCTATCCTCAGCCCCTAAGAATAACCTAGAAAGTAAGGAAAAGGGAACACAGATAATTCATGAGGAAACATGTTATAAAGAACAGTTTCCAGCCATTAAAATTAATTTACTTCATGTGGTATTTTTATTTAAATAGAGAATGCTATCTCATTACTTATTTACTATGAATTGTCATTCTGAAAATCTTTTTGTGAAATTCTGATAAAAATTGTGAGTAAAATGACATTTCAAAATATGAAAAGACACTGAAGAAAACCATGCTTAAGAGAATACTGATCCTTTTCAAATACATATTCATAAATTCATAATTAGAGTATATTTTAACAAAATATTTTAATTACTAGTCTTCTATTTTTAATGGGGAAATTCCTAGTCATACCATACTTAATTTTCCTGTACCTCATTTATGCTGTTTTCCATGTATGACTGCAGATATTGCTACCAAAACCTTGTTTCTTGAAGCTTGAAAGTATTTCATCAAATGTGGATGATGCAATATAGCATTTGCCTCTTTAAAATGAAATGTATCTCCCCATTTCAAGCATCAGATTCACTTGCTGGTGATTTGGGGCTACTCATTACATTAATAGATTTATAAAATTACACCTGCCTCGAGAACACAAAGGAGTTATGAAGATTACATCAACTACTGCATTGGAAATAGTTTTGAAAATACAAAGCATCAAGAAATAGGAGATGGTGATAACATTACGGAGGGCAGAAGTATAAAATAACATTCCTCATGTTAAAAAATACATACGCTGTAAAAGAAATTAAGCATCCATTTATTTGTCAGAAAATACTATGATCATGTGATCCTTGGAAAAAATGTTTTACTCAAAATTGATATTCAAATTATTAACCATTTTTAATTTGCTATGAATCCTCATGAAAATTAAACCTGCATTTTATACTCAGAATATTTTCAACTACAGGAGGCTTCCTGAAAGGCAGAATTCACAGAATTCTGTGTTAAAAACACAGAATCTGGAATAAAATTACCTGAGTTGCAATCTGGGCTTCGCTATTCTTTGACCTTGGGCAATTTAGTTACATGCTGTATGTCTCAATTTACTAAATGGTTATTGTAATTACTTAAGGTATAAATGTATACAATGTTGTGCTTAAAACAATGCTTGGCAATATATAAGTACCAAATAAGTTTTCAGTAATGTTGTCATTATTTACTTTTCTTCTTCTTCTTCTTCTTCTTCTTCTTCTTCTTCTTCTTCTTCTTATTATTATTATTATTATTATTAATCCACTGATTTTTCCTTAGGCATGTTCTTCTGTTCTGTAATTCTAAATATATTTTTGCCAGGATTCTGATTGAGTGCAAGCATTTATATACAGCCATATCCAATCATAATGTATCTTGGTGTCAGCCAACAAAGCAGTTCCTGAGTAGCATGGAATTCATCACCATTCATTAGTTTATAATTTTGGATAGTGGTACAGGCTATTAGTGGATTAACCCATCAGCCATCTTCAAACTTTGAACAGAGAGTTTCTTGTTGCTTTGAGTGGGGAAACTATGCATGCTAATCATTGACATTGTAATCTAATCACCAATGATAAAAACATCATGGGAGGAAGCAAAATCTAAGCGCTGGATCTAATTACATTACTATTCAGTAGCTTGATGGAGAAGATGGGCAAGTTGTTGTATTCATTTACACAACCGAACACTCAATAGACCATTTTAGGCCCCAGTCCAAGCTGTGGCTGGAAATCTAGTAGCTATGCATGTCAAATTAAGACCCATTGTTAGAAAATTAACTAAGAGGCCTTGTAAACTCCAACTGACACGATCTTTACGTAACAGCCACCATGAAATGTACGTTATGATGATAAAGTACTTAGGTATGGGAGAAAGAGGTCAGGTACAGTCAGACAGACAAATCTTCAAATCTCTGTTCTGCCACTTACACTGACATGGGCAAATGACTTAACTTTTTCAGTTCCATCATCTGTAAAATGGAGATCAGAAGATATCTGCCTTTCAGGTATTGTATAAATATTAGAAACAAAGACTACAGAATATTTGGTATACAATGCTATTCAGGGATCTGTGCTAATTTTTATTGATAACCATGAAATGATAGGTATCAATAGAGAAACAAACATATAAACATCTTACAAAAACCACATTACAGTTTGCTATAATCATATAAAAATATGAATATTATACTGGTCATTCAGGTATTAGCACCCAGCACACATTAAGTTCATAAAACTGATTGTTATGATGATGAAATTTTTGGCAACAGAGTGAAATGAACAATCTAAGCACTTCTATATCTCATACAAGTATGACTGGCATACTTTTAATAAAATAAATCTGTGCATCTTCTTTTAATTAAATAAATCTGTGAAAATAAAATATAACAAAAATGCATTCATCAAACTATAAAATATGCCTTCATGGGCTCATGACCTTGTGACTTGGATTCAGTCAATGAATAAAATAAAGGATAGCATATCATGAACATTTCTAAGTTTTCTGCAGTGGTAGAGAGAGTGATACAGAAGAGCAGGTGGATCTGTGCTTCATTTCTATTTGGACTCTTGAATAAGTACTGGTATATATATTTTTCACATCACAGTAGCCTTCTTAATTGTTCTTTTTTTTGAGACTAATGAGATATTGTTTTTGTGTAAGACTTACTAATTGAGAAAGAGGAACAGTGTGTGCTGGCGTTAGCACTATTGAAGCCTAGGGTGATGTCAAGAGGCTGCTAAAATATATCCATTTTGAGAAATCTATAATGTATTGAATATCATTTATCAAAATGTTAAATACAGAGACTAAAGGCTTATCAGCTGTCAATAGAGATTCTTTTAAAATAATTAAATTTTGTAAGTTAATTGCACACACACATATATATGCATATAATTATTTTAAACTTGTACATTCCTAGGCTGTAACCCTAGACAGCATATGATATGAAAGTAATTTTTAAACCAACATGAGAATATTCATTTTTTGAAATGTGTAGTGTCAATCCAAAAATGTCAGTTTCAGAGATACACACTTATTCCAATGATCTCGTCACCACTTCTCTTTAGTAACTACCTTTGTGTGAGTTTTGCCATACTAAGTAGCCACATCAATTCATATCACACAACATAAATTGTCAAAGAAAAGAGAAGTAAATTTGAGATGATAAATACAAATAAGTAGAATATTGTGCAAAAAACATGATAGCTCCCTACTCAGAAATAGATATTACATTGGAAAACATACAAGCATGCAAACACACACACAGAATTGGGGGAGAGGGGGATAAATCTATTCTGTAACACTTTGTACTCACCATAATGAAATTATAGAAGGGGTTCCCATCCAGATGGCCCATTAAAAGAAACTAGGGGAATTTTAATTTGTAGATTTTCAAGCTCCACCCTAGCCCTAGTTGAATTTGAATCTCTAGGGTTAAAATCACAGGACTGAGATTAGTTGGAACTCCCCAGATGATTCAAATCTGAATGCAAGTATCACTGAGTTAAATGAGAGAAATCATCATTTATTGAAAACATTGTCATGTGGTGGCTCAGTTTGTTAATTTCATCTTCACAGCATCCACATCATTCCCATTTTTCAGATGAAACAAAAGATGTTTCTAAAGTTTGGGATGCAAAGCCAATACTCAGAGCAGATCTGTTTAATCCAAACTTCTGTCATTTACCAAACACCACACTGAATCAAACAAAAAACATTTATAGGTTAAAACTGGGGTTATAATGTGACTGAAAGGAAGCTCACAGTGGGTGAGCACTTAGGTTTTGTCCCTCCAGGAGTGGTCAGAAACTGCATATGGTTCTCTTGGACTTTAGGGAATATCAAAAAGACAATACTTTCTTAAAAATTAGTTTCCTATATATTGTATGGTTGGTGGTTTTTTGTTGTTTTTTTTTTCCATTAAGGATGGGGGCAAGGATATTTGTGAGTTAAGTAATTTAAAAAATGCTATTATTTAGTATTATCTATTCGTTTAAGGCTCTTCAAGTTAGAATTAAAGCAGAACATTACCTATCTCCCAAAGGTGTGGGAGCTTCATGTAAGCAATACAATTTTCCTGATAAATGGTCTCTTTCCTTCTTACTTATGTATTTTACCCTGGTGCTAGATAGAATAGAGCACACTTTTAGGCAGGGCTGCTACTTTCAAGTAGTCACGTTAGCGAGCCACATACTCCCTTTTACAAAGTTTTAGCTTTGTTCGTGATCTCTGCTGTTAAAAGTTCAATTTTTTTTCATAAATATTTTGAATAAATAAATAAATAAATAAATAATATATTTGAGTATCACTATACAACATTTTTTTTTCTGTCATCTCTTCCAGTCATGAAGGAGGACAAGACAATTTAGGACCATTTTCTATAGATAAGGAAACTGAGGTTCAAGCAAACAAGGTGCCCTGTGAGACCCAAAGGCAGGGCAGGAATTACTCCAGGTCTTGAGTTGCCAGCCCTTTCAACACAGTTCTCCATTCTCAAGGAACAAAGTCCTCTCCTTCTGGAAAGTTTGTTTCTCCAGAGAGGATTAAGAACCATCACAGCTACAACAACAGGGCTGGTCACTGATTGGTTCAAAAATTCACAAGGTGCAGTTCATCTCTTCCAGCAGTTAGAAGGTTTAAAAATGACAATTTACCAATTATCTTTTGAGGGGAAAAGGAACTCATGATAATTTTTCTAATTAGTCACTATATTTGATCTTCTTGGATACAAAATTAGAAAATCCTGATTTGAAGAGAAAACACGTATTTGGTAAAGACAATGAAAAAAATAAATTCAAACCTGAAAAGGTTTGTCTTCAGTGAAATTGTGAAATTTCGAGTTGTATATATGTTACTTCAATGAAAAGTAGTAATGCTGACCTTCTCATATAAACATTTTTATTACTGATTTCACAGTTTAATACTCTACAGAAAAGGGTTTCATGTAGCCATACAATCTTTGTGTTATTTATAGAGAATCCAAGGATATACACCAGCTGACCTAAAGCAAACAAGCAAACTCAAATCGTTGAAAGAAAAACGGTGGCTTTGACCTATACTTCACAGTTGCCAATAGGATTTTGCAGCTAAAATTCTTCCTTCTAATAATATGCTAATAAAATAAACATACGTGTGAACATATCTATTCATCTATATCTATATAACTATCTACACACTCTTTAAAGAGCAAATTGGCAACTCCACTTTGATAGACTGTTTTGATGGACCTCTTGTTTTTTACTCTCCCTCAATTTCCACAGAACTTCACAACCTATCTAACTTCCTCACAGGTTCACCTTCCTTTAACTCACTTCACTGGACATTCCTCATGATTAAATGCCATGCTAGAAGCCCCTTCCTGCCTGTAATTCCTTACTCCCAGAATTTATCTACTTTCATTTCAACGATCACTTATCATCTCCACTTAGAAAATTCCAAAACTCTTCTCTCTATTCCTGACCTCTCCCCCAAGCACCAGCCAATTATTTTACCTATTGACACTTCAAACATGTCACTTGACAAATTGAATTCATACCGTCTTCTAATTGAATTTATAGCATTTAAATCAGCCCTTAACCATATGTTCCTATTGAACTGCTTTTCCTTTGTTTCATGTATGGAGACTTGATGAAATAATTACATTTTCTAAAAAGAAAAGTGCCCTCCTAAAAGAATGAGTAGCTTTTGAGTAACTAAGGAAAGAAATTTACCTCAGATACTCAAATGAGGTCACCTCACTTTAGGCACCAGGAGGAACACTGGTGCTATTATGTCAGTCATGCCATGATTACTATATCCTGTCTCACACAAAACTCCTCAAAGTCCAGAACTGTTGTCTGTTTCCCTAGTCTTTCCCACAATGCATAGAATGGTAGATATCTTTATTTATTTGCAAAACTGATTGGAATTTTGAATTTACTACTTTTCTGTTCTTAGCCCAAGTTTTTAAAATGGCAGATTCACAATAACAAACATCTTGAAATCACGGATTACTCTTTGTTCTTTTTATTGTTAACTTAGTGCTTTAGAAGAGCACTGCTATTTCTAGCACCCAGCTTCAAAGATATATTAAATTTAGGTTACTTGTTCCTTCAAGTAACACGCTTCAGTTGGTAGTCATAGAAGAGTGACAAGCCAAAATCTCCCAGTTAAAAAAAAATCTTGGAGGGGGACTGTGCAGTATTTTCATTTATAATGTTTTTGGAATTTTCTCAAATTCAAACTTAAACAGATTGCTGTTAAATCCAGAGAAGACAAGGGCTTCAAGCAGTTAATTTCCAGCGTATAGCCCTCAATATCGTGATATACTCATGTTACCTAGGGATGCTAGGTACAAAAGCTGTAAGAGAGATGGGTCCTAGAAACCATAAAATTGTCAAGTTAGCTGACCTGTGTCAAGGTTAGGAAGTGTTCAGTAATTGTATATTGAGAACATTACCAGAGACCAAAAGCTTTGAAGACACTTTACAGTATCAACATGTGAAAAAATAACAATGAACATCAAATGAAAGTGCTGTATTTGTAAATAGCCTAATCTTAGTTAACCTAGCTTTGATGATATGAATGCAACCTAGTGGGTCATAGTTGAGGGATTTTAAAGTCTTAGTTGATCTAGGGTGACATTTTAGCTGTTACTTACTAGCCCTGTCTCCTTGGGCAAGTAACTTAATGCCTCTGAGCCCTCAGCCTACCTTCTATAAAACAGGAATAACAATAATGAACCCAGATGACTATTCAGAGGAAAAAATAAACATACTTTGTATGCCGATGTAATACTAAGAATTCAAATAAGTGTTATATTTATATATTTACCTAGTAATATGAACACTATCTTTGCTTATTGAAATGTCTTCAGAGTAAATTAATTTTGGAACTGATTATAGAAATACTCACATAAGCTTTATAAAGAAATTGGAGACAGTAGTAGTTGAACATATGGCATGCACAAAAATATATACACTCAGGAATTCACCAAATATTATAAAAGAGCAAAATATCACATGGTACTTTCAGGAACAAAATATGGTGAGACAACATTCTTGTAAAAAACAAACAGATAAGTATAAAGAAGAGTGATGTGGCAAATCAATGTTGGCAAGGGGTATGTAAAAGTAATATAATGGTAGAACCTATAGGCAGTAATGACTTCCACAATTATACTGTGTTGGAGATTCAATCATGTCCCCGACAAAAGGTATGTCAGATGCCAACCATTGGTTCTGTGGCTGTGGAACCACTGTAACCAGGATCTCTTCAATGTTACTTCAGTTAAAGTATGGCAGGATTAAAGCTTAATTGAATCAGACTGGGTTTTAATCTAGATTACTGGAATCCATTATAAACAGAATTAAATTCAGACAGAGCGAAAGAAAAGCCTCGGGGAGCAGCCAGAACCTGGAAGTCAACAGACCCCAGAAGAGAAAGGAGAAAAACTCCACCATGTTCATTGCCATGTGACCCCAAAGCTAAGGAAGTCCAAAGACTGCCAACAAGTCTGAAGATACTGATTTAGGAGGGCGCAGCATGCTTTCAAGCCTCTGAAACCATGAGCCAATAAATTCCTATTCTTATGCTAACTCATTGAATGGTATTTGTTTTAGAAGGTGGGAATGGAAAAAGTAATGCATGTTTAAAAGTCCCTTTGGGATCTGTCCTGTGACTACTTGTTGAAGAGTGCTTTGAAAACTATTGCTTTTATTCATTCTTTGCTTTGTATATATGTTATATTATACAATAAAAAAATTATACAATAAAAAAATTAAAAGTCCCCTTCGGGGAATGGGGAGGAAGGGGAGAAAAATTCAACTTCCCCATTTGAATTCCTGATATTCTCACAAGGAGTAGGGACAACCAAATCAATAGGCCAAGACCTCGATCTTGAGGTTTTCCCCTATGAAATTTATCACTGCATAGGGGCAACCCCCAAGTAGGCTAAGCCTTTAAAATTATGCCTAAAGTCACCCACAGAGGACCTCTTTTGTTGCTCCAATGTGACCGCTCTCTCTCTCAGTCGACATGGCAAGCAAACTCACTGCCCTCCTCCCTCTATGTGGACGTGACTCTCAAGGGTATAAACCTCCCTGGCAATATGGGACAGAAATCCTGGGATGAGTTGGGACTCGGCATCAAGAGCCTGAGAAAATCTTTTTGACCAAAAGGGGGAAGAGAGAAATGAGACAAAATAAAGTGTCAGTGGCTGAGAGATTTCACACAGAGTCAAGAAGTTATCCTGGAGGTTATTCTTATGCATTATAGAGATATCCCCTTTTTAGTTTATGGTTTATTAGTTTAGGTGTATTAGAGTGGCTAGAAGGAAGTACCTGAAACTGTAGAGCTGCATTCTAGTAACCATGTTTCTTGAAGATGATTGCATAATGATACAGGTTTTGCACTGTGCCTGTGTGAGTGTGAAAACCTTGCATCTGATATTCCTTTTATCTGTGGTATGGACAAACGAATAAAAACTAAGGATTAAAAATAAACAATAAGGGGAAAAAAGGTCAAAATAAATTGAGTAGATTGAAACACTACTGGTCAATGAGAGGGAGGGGTAAGGAGTATTGTATGTATGAGTTTTTTCTTTTTTATTTATTTTTCTGGAAAGATGCAAATGTTCAAAAAAATGATTATGGTGATGAATACACAACTATGTGATGATATTGAGAGCCACTGATTGTATACCATGTATAGAATGTTTGCATGTCAGGAATGTTTGTATGTTTGTTTGTTGGTACCAATAAAAATATTTTTTAACAAAGTAATGCATGTTTATATGCATTGAACATGGAATATGGATAATCTTTGCAAAGAAAAACAAAGTACTATATTCAGTTATTCTTTATTAAGACAATTATATAATAATATCTATAGATTTAATTTATTCATATTCTTCTATACTTTCTAATTCAAAAACAAAAAAGATATATGTTTTATGCTCATCCTTCTCTGCCTCCCTTTCTTTTCAGAGCTGGAGCTCTACCAACTGAGTATTTTATATTTGCTCACATCTATTTGGTGAACTATTTAGAACTGATATATGATTGTTTTAAATTCAGAATTATCAAATTATAAGGCTAATTAATATGATTTGCTTGTCTTTGGAATTACTTTAGAGATTTTAGGCAATTTACATATAATATCAGAGGTTGAGAATTAGAACTGTAAACACATATAAACACTAAATATGTACATATACATAAATATTCATAAACATATTATAGAGAGAGTTACTTAAATAAACACAGTTCAATTCTAGGAATGTTTATGGATCATTAGGGCAATTATTTTCATATAGAAAGTTTTCCAGGAATTGTGAGCAATGATAATTGAACAATGTTTTATATATCATTATGTATCACTTTCTAGCACTAGGTCAATTGATAATTGTTTATGAATGACTAGACGAATGAATTAATTAGTGAACGACTGAATTATACAGTCCCTATTTTTAAGAAACATAATCTAGAAAGGACTAAAACTGTATAAATACAAGATGATAAGCTTTTTATCTGTACTTCTTAAGCAATTTATGTGACTGACAATGTTTCCCATTTACAATCAATCATAAGCCAATATTTTTAAAAGTAATTAAAATAAGTTACTAGAAAAGTATGGGAGAACACAATGACATACAACATGATATAAAGTTTTTCTGTAAAATTGCTATGGAATTTTCTCATCTCAAACTAGCAACCAACAAACCACAGACCATATTTTGAGTAGCATCATTTTATCCTATCATCATGAACAACGTGATGGGAGAAAACCCAGCCAATACATGATTAAATGAAAGAAAAACGTTTGAAAGTTCCATTAAGATTAGCTTAGTATAATCTGCTGGAGAAATTACAATTTTCTTCCTATACTTTCCAGAATGCTGTAGTGATCCATGCAACAGAAAACAAACAAACAAACAAAAAACCAAACAAAATAAAAAACAGGATACCATATATTTCTTTTCAGCAAACTCCAGTCATTCTGGCTAGGCTGCAGAATTCTAAAGGAGGAAATATATATACAACTTCTTTTCCCTAGAAAAGATTCACAGCACCAGCACTCTCATTTTGGCAGGTAAGAAATCCAATTCCTTAAGTGATGAATGGTAAATGTCATAAGCATCCTCATTTTCATTTGTTTCTTTTTTCAAATAAAACTAATATCCCTTAGTTTTGTTGTTGGAAATAATTCATTTAAAACAGCACAAGGTACCTTCACATGTAATACTGGATTTTATGTCATATGTTTCACATAATTTCACCTGTGTATGAAATATTACTTATGAAAGTGTTTTGATTTGTGCTATCAAGCAATCACAGTACCCAGAAGTTAATTCACATATACATGACAAAATATTAAGAAATCATTACATTTTCAACCCAAATAAAAAAGAAGTTTGGACAATTTTTTAATTAAATGTTTAAAATATTATTTCTTACACAAGAAAACTAGTCTGGAAAATGAAATTGTACGGTGTCTTTTCTAAAGTGGTTAGATTTTAAGGTCATCATGAAATGCAGGTAAAAATTACTTCTAAAAATGCCTTAGAAGATCATACAATACTTATATATGAATTTCATGTTTTATATAATCTTTCAGTAAGTCCAACTCAGTCAGGTTTACACGAATGGTGAATACAAAGACAAAGTCCTTATGTGAACACTGGGAGAAGCGCTAGGTTTGTATTTTCACCAAAAATATAGCTACAATTTTATGAATTCATGTAAATTAATTATATGAATTCATGTAAATTAAGAGTGAATATGATATTACATTACTGAAATAAGACAAAAAAGATGTAAGTTCAGGAAGGCACTTTGTTTTTAAATAACAACAAAAAAGAAAAAGAGAAGAAAAAAGAATCAACTAAAATAGTCACAATAGGGCATGGCAAAATAAATTATTACAACAGAATACTATATATCCATTAAAATCATGTTGTGAAATAATAATTAATGGTAGTGTACTTACAGGATATTGTTGAGTGGAGGATTTTTACTATGAATGATAATATATGTATATATATGAGCTATTTATAAACCATATAAATTATACAATGTATGGTATAATATGTGTATTATAAATTTTACTATTTATTAGCTATTTAAACAAAAACTAGAAGGATATATACAAAATATTATGTTGGCAGAGGGAGATGCAATTTATAATTGCTTCACTATTATGTGATTTAAAATGCAGTATCAACACTATCATAGTATCATAAACTTTTAAACTTTTTGAGCATTTTTCATTTTCATTGCATTTTTTATTAAAGGATATACATTTATTTAGAGTATGTGGATGAATTTAGCTCGGAAGGAAAAAACCTAAAAACGTATAAAATAAAAATTTGGAATTTGAGAAACCCGCTCTTTATATTAAAGCAAAATATAAGGCTAAATAATTCATTTTTACTTTTCATAGACCCAAAGCTATTTTTTCTCTCAATGTACTATAAATTTAATCTGAAAGTATAGCATTTCAATGTCTGCTAAATGTATTTAACTGCTTTCCCCTTAATTGACAAAGACATATCAAAAGGAACTAAGGGATATCTCCTAATTGAAGACCTGATGGGTAGACTAATATAAAGATCATCAGACTAATTAAAAATGTGAAGTTCACAATAACATTTTTTACCTAAAGGAACAAAGTTTCACAGTGTCATTAATAGTTTAAAATAAATTACTTCTGTTGCTATCTTTCTGAATCAAAACCAGGGCACATTTAGTCAAAAACCCAGAATCCACAATCTGGAATTAATGTGCTTTGAGTATCTCCAACTCCCTACATCATATCAAAAACAGGAAATCTATTGCATAGTAAAATCAACTTAAATCAAATATACATGATACATATTTTAGGGGCAAAGTGCTACAGGTGCAAAAAACAATTATTTCTCTAACTTGATTCTATCTGACAACTAGATACCTAATATCATTCCATAAAGCCCTTCATAAACAATTAATCCCCCTTCCCCATACACACTCACTAGGTGTATTCCTCTCATTCACACCCTGACACATCTTACAGGTACTGGACAGGGAATACGGATACATTCTCTGAAACAACCTAATAATGTAAGATAATGGACCAAACTTCAGTGCTTATATTTCCCCATCAAATTCTTGGTGAGTCATGAGTTTCAATCAAAGATACTGAGTCACTTTATTTAATACATCTAAAACTAGACAAGTTGTCTAATTTTCTTTAAATGTGTGGTGTTTCTTTCAGTTAATGTGTCATTTTCCATAGTCTCCAAAAACTTGTTTTGACTTTATTATGATTCATATTTTGGGCTTTGAATTGCATAGGGAAATTAATCCTATGATTTAATATAAAATACCATTTTAATCCAAATCACAACATTGGAAATAAATCAGCAAACCAAAATGGGGATTTTTGTCTTTTTGTACTCAGCTATCTCCCTTTTGGAACAATGCTTGCCTCATAATAGGTATTTGATAAAAATTTGTTGAATGAATTGATTAAAATTATTCTTGACTTTTTTTTTTTCACTCTTCTGCCTTTGGACCTGAGAAAGACTTCTACAGCAGTAAGGTATATATAAAATTCTTCAATAAAATTTAATTTTTAATTTTTCATATATTCTTTTTATTTGTAATGAAATATAAGTCATTCAAAACACAGTGAGCACAGGCCAAGAAAAGTCATGTTGTTGCTTTCAAATTAATAAATGCAAATATGAACTCCATATAAACACATTTTCTTTTGGTTAATTTTCATTGGAGAAAAACCACCGGAGGGTAGAGCCAGAATTATCATAAACCAAAACAAGTTAGCTGGAAAGGTGTAAATGTACCACCTAACACCTGCACAACTCACCATTTTCTATACAATCTGGAGCATGCTCTGTGGGCAGAAAGATATTTCTGGAGGACACCCATCATTTAACTACATTCAGAAAGGAATTAAGACTGGCAGTCATATTCTCAATAATTCTCTTCCTAAATAACACATTATGACAGAGAGGGAGTGATGAGTAAGTCCATTGTGGACAGGTCAAAAACAAAAAACCTGCACAGACACATACTCATGAGACAATGCATGAGGATATGGTATGAAAAATTGTATATATTTAATTTTAATGATGGTATATGTTCCATTTAATTCATTTAACAATAGGCATCACAGAAGTCCCTTACCCTTATTTTTACCTTTAAGGTATATATTAGTGTCTGTCCCTTCTGCACTGTTAGCCTCTTTCTCATACATTTATCTACTATCCCCATGAAACACAGAATGGTGGAAAAGGGAATTCTCAAGAAATATTTACTGGGTGAATAAATTAATGGATTCATAAAATAATGTGAACATAATATATTTCATAACTAACAGCAAGCAATATACTCATAGTTTCAGAACTGGTAAATAAGTAAGTGCCATAAACCTGTAATTATTCAACCTTGAAAACAGAATTGTTAATTGTAGTAAATAATGATAATGCCAGATGCCATCTCGCTCATTAAAGTTTAGAATGCATTTTCAAGCCATATAATGATAAATGCATGAACTTTTCTCAAAATAGCCCAACTGCAGAGGCAAGTTCATATTATTCAAAGCCCTTGATTTCCTGTACTTACTGACTTCTAAAATTCAGAAAACAGATTGTTATTTCATTTTCAGTAATATCTAAAGCTAAATTGGTAGTTAGTGGAATCTTAAATCTCTATGTGAATTCTCATTAAATTTATCATTCAGTTTTTAACAACCATGAATATTTCTACAGGACCATGAACAGCTCCTACCAAAAATTAGATGTTTTACAAATACCACCAATATAAAAACGATTTTATGAAGATGTCCTTTTCTGACAATTGACTGCTTTTTTTTTTAACTTAAAGGACCCAATAACAAATGAGGAGACTGAAAAGGCAAATTTAGTAAAAGTAGCTAACTTGTTCCTAAGGAAAAGTAAATACCAAGGCAATTTTAGTATTTCTTAGCCAAGTGACTATATTTTGGGATCACTTTTGTCAAAATATGAACTTCAATGGATATCAATTTCGATTCTAAATAAAAAGTAAAAGCTAAAATATTGAGAACATTGGAGAGTATTTTAAAAATCTATCTTGGCTGATCGCTCATAAGAAACAACATGTTCAGAAGAGTTTAAAAACATGACATAGTCCTGAGACTTTTAAATAAGTGCTATGTGCTAGCCATTAGCACAAGTGGCTACTGAGCACTTGAAATGTGGCTAGTTCTGTGCTGTAAGTGTGAAATACAAACTGGATTTTGAAAACAATACAAAAAAATAAAAGAAAGTAAACTATTTCATTAATAATTTTATACTAATTTCATGTTGAAATAAGTTTTGATATATTGTGTTAATAAAATATATTATTAAAACTAATTACACATCTTTCTCTTTAGATTTGTAATGCAGCTTATAGAAAACTTAAAATTACATGTGTGGCCTGTTTTCATGACTTGCATTATATTTATATTGGACAGTTCTGATCTAGAGAATTTTGGCCATAGCCATTGTGGCTCTCCTCCTCTATTTCCCCACTCCCCTTCTACCCTTTCTTCTTTCACCTTTCCAGCACTGCCACCACAGCATTGCATGAATGTTAGCTGAGAGATGTGGAACAGAGCAGGAAGGACTAGCAATTCTGTAATTAAAAAAAAAACTATATATATATATATTCCAAACTTGGTAGAATGAATTCAGAAATGTAAATAATTTAATTGAAATAAAACAATATTTTAATATAACTGTTTCATTAATATTAAATTAAATTTTTCATTAAACTATATTATCCCTTTTAAAACATCTAAAAACTAGAGATTTATTTCGAGACTCATTTTTATTTTTTATAGTACTTGAGCTTCTAATAAGATATTTTTATTTGAAATCTTGGGTACTCTCAATATATTCCAACATAAATTTCATTTGCCAAAACACCGTGTTATATATTAGAAAATAAATTGTGTATGATGCAAATGCACATTAATATAACTGAACCTCTTTATTGCTGACCTCCCCTTTCCTTCCTCAAAATCCTATCACTATTTTTCCTCTCCTGATTGGCTTCCAAATGGTTCTCTCTAAATCTTTTTGTTGCCATTCCTCTCTCTTGGCCTCTTTGATTTTTCTTCCTTCATATTTCCCCATAAGGTTCTATATAATCCTGATTTGAGAACAACATAAGAGTGTTGTTAAATCTTCTACCCTGATGATGTTCCCAAGTCATTGGGGAAGAGATGGGTATTGCATTTCAAAAATGCTTTTGTAAAGTACCTTAATAATTCAAATATCCATATCAATGATCTATACCTTTCTTAACTCTCACAACTTTATGCCTTGTCATTTTCCACATGTACCACTTATTATCCAAGAAGATTCACAAATAATGAGGGTAAATCTTGGGTCTCTGATTTTGTTTTAAAACTTTTAAACATCTCCTAAAATACAGTGACTTAGGTATAATTGATTTCAAACAAACATCAGTTGAATAAATGAACAAGTATTCAAAATCTCACTCATTATACTAACAACAAAAACTCCAAAACTCTGAGAAGCGGGACTAGAACTGGAGTCTACTTTAACATAGCTCTAACAGAAATCATGGAGTTTTTTTCTGCATTTTTAAAATCTTACATACCCAGAGTAGAGTAGTTATTGTGATGGCTCTGATTGTGTGAGTGTGTCTATTTTGTTTGACAAATTGTCACTGACCTATTGAAGTACAAATCAAAGTATCTATTTTTTCCCACCTTTTAAATAAGGCACAGTGATTGACATACAAGTTGTGGAGAACCGGATTTCCATCTTTACTGATTAAATAGCACTGAGACATTTGTCAAGTCACCTGTCTTACTCTCAATTTCCTCCTTGATACAATCTAGGGTAATAATGTATTTTATAGGGTGTTCCAAAGATGGGGCACAATGTGGCTAAGCACTTAGCATATACGTGGTCCAGAGGGATGATTTGTAAAGTAAGGTGGTAGGAGCCACAGCAATAGTATAAATAGTAGTAACAATAGTTCCTGTCTAGCTACCTGCCACCTGGGCTTTTTGATTAAAAAAAAAAAAGGTGTTTGAATTAGAATATAAAACACACTAACAAATACTTTATAACTTTCTTTTAAATCTGAATCATTTATTGTTACTTGTAGAAATTGCTTAATTACACATCCAATATCATTTCCCTGTTCTGATCAATGATTTTCTTATAAAACCCAAATCTGGGTTGCAGTATCCACTGTATATGCATATGAGAATGTTTATCTGTACTATTGAAAAATTCTACTCAAATAGAAGCAAGAAACTTGTACATTGCAGACCTACAGCTCTCTTCATGATGTTTCAAAGAATGGACAACAATCCTAGAAATCATAAATGAAAAAAAAATTCCCTTTTTTGGGATTAGTTCATTGTGGTAAATTGAATTATGCACCCTGGTAATGGGGGGACGGCAATGTGTTCATGGAGAGACAGCAATGTGTTCTTAATCTTTAATTCATTCCTGTGGCTGTGAAACCATTGTAAATAGGACCTTTTGAAGATGTTATTTTTAGTTAAGGTATGAATCAACTGAATGAGGTTGGGCCTTCATGCTTTACTGGAGGCTTTATGGGGAGAAAGCCATGTGTAAGAGCAGAAGCTAGAGGTCAAAAGAACCCAGAAGAAAAAGGAGAGGACATCACCATGAGATAGGAATGCCAAGGAACCCACGGAATACCAGCCAGTCAAAACACTACCAATAAATTCCTGTAATTGCTCCAATCCATTGTGCAGTATTTGTCATAGCCATGGGAAATGAAGATGATTATAAACTTCCAGGAATGACACTGCAAGTGTCATAGAGTTTTCCTCTTTTCCTTTTCCTCTGTCATACATTATAGATTAAAGAAACAATATCTTACAATAAATTATACCTCTAACACTCAGCCTCACAGTTCCTTAATTTCTCAACATCGGTACCATTCGTCTTAGTAAGTGCATGCCTTACCAAACTCTAAAACAAATATTCACCATTTAATATGTGTCACTTTCACAATCTGGAAATACAGTATTCTCCTCTGAGAATCCTGCATACTCACACCTCTCTTGTTCTATTAAAAATGTAAACTGGTTATTAATTTTCATGCTCACCTCAGGCTCTCAAATCTTAACAGTTCTTAGTCCATTCATCTCGTGGAGCTGCCTTTGCCCCTTTAGCAACACAGATTAATTGCAATGTTTTCTACCTTGGCACATTACCTCTAGAAAGCCAAGCTCTTTGGTTTAAACACGTATGCTTTGCTTATCTCCTAACCAAGTAAACCCCGATTGTTTGTCCCATTTGGCTGACAAGCTGTTAAATACTGCTGGAGAGAGTATTGCAATTGTGCTGACCGAAGTGACAACAAATTGCTATTAACTTTGGCAAATCCCTTATTTGGGCTCTAGAATCTTTTGATTTATGTGTTGCAGATTCCCTACTATATTCCCCAGGCTCTTATCCCCATACCGGTTAATCTCAGCCTAGAATTTCACTTAAACTTTACTGAAAAATCAGACAAGCTACTAATAGATGGCAAACTCATTGTAGGAAGGGACTTATCAGTCCTATTCACCAGTGTATCCAATCCTGTGGCACAGTACTGACAGAGGAAATGCTCAGCAGAATGTATGTTTAATAAATAATGAATACTTAGTTAACTAATGAACTATGTCATTTTTCTTCCTTTCCTAAGCAAGATGTGACCAGCCTCTTCTTGTACTACAACTGATTATACCAACCATTTTAGAATATTCTGAAACTTGCTACTGAAATTATCCTTCTCCCTATTATACCACCATCTCTTCTGGTTAGATAATTCTATCCTGAAAAAAGAAAATGAATACACATTCAGATTTCCCTTACCCTGGTTTAAAAAATATACCCTTCCTTCAATAAGGCGCTAAATCCTATTTCATTTCCACAATTTAACACTAAACTTCATTTACTTTCCATCTCCATATCTTTAAGGCTGCATGTGTCTTTAAGTACTGGCAATTGGACTTTGACCTTTAATCCTAATATGCATACCTTTTTCTTAGCAATAACCAATAAATTTTCAGCATTTTTTACAACAAAAACTTTCAAATACGCAAAAATTTTCAACGACTATTACAATGAAACTTGCATAACCATTCCCTAGAGTCAGAAATTGTTAACAAATGAAGATATGCTTTATGCAGGCCTACACACACACACACACACTTTAAAAAATGAATAATATGATATTAGATTGCAGACATCATGGCATTCATCCCTAAATAATTCAGCATGCACTTCCTAGAACCATGTATTACCTAAATCACACGTAAACTTTCCCAATCATATCAAAATTTGACCGTTTATATCCTGCTTTATTTTGTTTTTCAACTAGAATCAGATAAAGTGTCAAACTTTGCATATGGTTTTCCTCAGTTTCCTTCAATCTAGAAAAGCCCCCCCACACACACACAAAGTTTTTTATGACACTGACTTTTTAAGAGACCAGGCCAAGTATCTGATCTCCTCAATGTAGAATGCCCCATTTTCTACACTGTCTGATTATATCCCCATGATTTAGTTTAACCTATTCCTCTTTCCCAGTATTTTCTGTAAACTGAAATTTAAGTCTATATAGGCTTTATTCGATTCATATTAACATTTCTAGAAATAATTGTTCACAAATGATGTTGGTATTTCATACTGTATCACATTAGGAGCGTCATCATGTAAAGGTTCCGATTAGTCATGCTGAGTTTGATCATTCAGTGATTCAAGAAGGTGGCACTGGTAGATTGAGTAAAGTACTCAGAAACAAACATTCCCCTTATATGGGGAACGATACCTAGAAACCATGATTTATGCAATAGATGTGCTCACTACTGCTTGGAAAACATTGTTTTGAAGCCTGTTCAGTAGACTGAGCTAATAAATATATGTTACGTTGAAAAACTTTATAATATATTTCAATATCTGATAGATTGGCCCCTCTGCTTCTTTTCTCAGAACTTTCCTTGCTATTCTTTCTTTTCTATTTTTATATAACTATCTTTAAAATCTATTGATCTAATCCAGGAAAAACCTGCTTACTCTTCTTGCTATTTAGATCATGTTCCACACACACACACTCACACACACACACACACACACCAGAATCTAGAGAATAATCTTTATGATCCCTACCACACTCTATCCAGAATCTTGGAATGATTCATTTCTTCATATTTAATATGCTTCATTCATTTCACTTCTTAAAACTAAGTTACTTTAATCATAAATTCAAGGACTACATCTTCCTTTAAAACCATGCAGCATTTGTCCCTGCTAACACTGCCTCTATACACACAAATACTATCCTGAGGTGCTCCTAACTGTCTTTTTCTCTGTCTTTTATAACCTTCTCTTCCTACACCCACTCTCAAAAATGAAGGAATTTCTCAAAATTCTGCTGTTGGGTGACATATCCCCTCCTAGGGTTTCAATGTGGTTGGTTTTATAAGATCTCTTTCTCTAGCCTTGAGTGTGTTTCCCAGCTTTAGATCTAAATTCCAATTGCATATTGGTTATTTCATCCAAAAATTAACATTAGAACTTTGAATTAGTGATATTTCCAAAATGGAACCATTTTCCCATCCCCCACTCAAATCAGTCTCTCCTCTAGATAGTCTCATTTTGCCTTGTTTTGCCTTTTTTCTACCACTAGTTTCCAATATTATCAGATCAGAACATTCAAAGCCATCTTTTATTCCTCCTACCTTCTCAGCTTCTAAATCCACTGATTATATGGACTTGCGGATTTATCATTAAGATGTCTTTGAAAACCATTTCATCATTATTAACATCGCTTCAATTCTGATTTATATTTCCCAATCTTTCTGGAAAGTACTCACTAAATAAAATAATTGCATCTTCAAGTTCTAAGAAAACTATTTAATTGAAGATATTTTTTGCACATCTGAAGAGACAATTAAAAACAGCATCTTAAAATAACATCTTGCAGTTAGAGCATCTTAAAATAACATCTTGCAGTTATGTGTTTATGTTATTAACAAACACACAAGCTTGAGAAATGTCACAATCGAATATGCCTAGCAGTGATATTTTGGGGTAGGGATGTTGTTGACAGTGAGGTGTTGGTAGACAGAAGAGACACCTACATTTATAGACTCGTTGTGTTATGAAAGAATTGGCTGTTTAGTTTTCCTTGTGCAAAAGACTAATTTTCCATATCATGCTGCAAAAGCCTGAAGAGCAGGAGCTACATATTGCACTTATGAAGTAAATATTTGTGTTTAACACTTTTCCCAGGGCTCCTGAAAACCTGTATAGACACAGATCATCTCTTTAATTACACATTGGGTTCCCCCTTAGAAAATCCTATAGTCCTGGAGAGTTATGTGACATAAGGCTACTCGAAGGTCTTCCGGGATCAGTGACACCTTGTCAATGGTGCCAACTTGTTATTTTTGGCTCTATTACTCACCGGTGAAAACGTGCCAAACTACAGGCGTTTAAAATAATGCTCCAAAGAAAGTATACAGACACTGTTTTATATTAGGCAAACCAAACCAAACCAAACCAAACCAAAAATTCCTTTCCACAAATGGGACAGCTTCTGTGCAGAAGAGGAAAATGAGTTATTGATTCAGACTTGTGCCTTATTTCCCATGGGGTTCTGAGCAAGTTTACTCATCTCTCTAAGCTCCAGTTTCCTCAAAACCATAAAATAATGATCCTACTTATTTACTACCTATTTACAGAAGAGAAAAGCAAATGGAAGAATATTCAATTTGTCATATCAATAAATGCTACTCCTCCTTTTGTTTCTCTCTCATCTTCATTTAATGAAAAAATAGTTTTTCCCCCCACTCCATCCTGTTAATTTTCAAACTGACTCAAAAAAAATGTTGCTACTGTTATTATTTAGCATATGGCCATCCCAATGTGTGTAAACATTCTCCCCAAACACATGGATTATGTATAAATGCATCTAATTTCTATTAAGTTTAGAAAAACTTATTCAGTTATCTTATTCTAAGCCAAAAGAAAATTAACTGATAAATCCAATGTAATTGTTCCAAAATATTTACAAACAGAAAAATTTCTTAATTTTTCTTTAGTAGTGATGCATTGCATTACATCTTTCAGAAAAGTAGAGAAAGGTTCCACGTTCTCCATAATTCTCCTGTCCACTAGGATTTGTGCATGGTCCAAAAAATAAACTGTTGCAGTCTTGACCCCAGAAGAGCAGTTTCGAAGGACAGACCAGCATACATTCATCATAAACACTGAGCAAAGTTATTCCAATGCCCTTTCTGGTATTAGGAATGGGTGGGGAACAAAAATCACCCCACCTCCATATTTCCAGTGATTTGGCCCTAGAAAAACAGCAAGATACTGGGAAATAAAATGAGAACCAAAAACCATCTATTTTAATTTACATAGGAATTAGAAAAACATAAAGTCATTCTTCTACAATGTAAATTGTGAAAAGAAATATGTATATATTCTCCCAATACTCTCTTGAAAATCTAAGAGTCATGAGAAAACCAAAATTTTAGTTAAAAAGAATATAACTGAATTCTAACTAAATTAATCCTAACTAAAAGAATGTGTGCAAGAATAATCAAGTCCCTGGAAGTAGCATAGAAGAAGGCAGAGGAAGAGTAGGAAGAGAAACAACTACAGAACAATAAGGAAAAATGTTTTAAATCAGTTTTTATTTACTTTCCAGAGCTTCAAAAACATTTAGAAGAATAAAATGTATCATTTTCTCAGGTTTTTATAGGCAAAAGAGATTTTTCTTAATGGCAGTGTGATAAAAAGAAATAAAGAAATTACTATATCTTTTAAAGTCACAGCTAATTACTACTTAAACTAGTTTTCAAGAGTCAGAAAGAAGAATAAATTAATTAAAATGCAATAAAATATTTTCTTCAATTTCCATTTTAGTATGCAAGCAATTCTAAATGCCCATTTCATGTCTATCCTACTTCCATAATGGAGCTTTTTAAGGATTTGAAATGTAGAGCTTGATTTGATTTGCTGCACTGTATAATTAGTTGCTTACAAACAGTAAACAAAGCATGACCACACTCTTACTCAGGTGGAAAGCATTCGAAAATGCAACAGACATAGGAGCATTTCCCTACCTTTCTTACTATCTGCCTAATAAATAACTATTTTCTTTAAGAAACAGTTATTCAAATAGCATGTTATTTTTAACTATGAAACTGTTTATTGTTTAGGTATATCAAATTTGTGTGCCCTATTTTTCTATTTTCATATTTTCACGTCTAATGTCATCACAAATAAACACAGTAGCTCTTTTAACCACTAGCTTTCACAAAAGTTGGGAAAATAAACTTTCTTTTCCAAACAGTAAATACAAAATAGTTAATACATCTTTTTGTACTTTTCAACATAAAAGAGTCCTTTCATGAATACATGTTTTTAAGCTTTTCCTCTTATATATAACACTACCACAGTGTGACTACTTGACACATATTAAGAAAGGGGAAAAATAATATTTAATACTATGTAAGGGTAAATATAAGAAATAATGAAATATTTATTTTTAACAGTAAAAATGTATTCATTCAAACATTCTTGGGCAGACCACAGACTCAGACAAAACTCCAAGTAGGATTTTCTTTCTATACAATGTTGAAACTGGTACAGAAGCTTTAAAATTAAATTAGTAATCCAGGATCTTTTTAAATATGTAAATTCTGGCATCAAATACAAAACTCTAGAAAATTTGACAGGCTCTTTAAAGTTTATGACCATTTCAGATAGTAAAATTCTTGAGATCATTTACTGGTCCAATAGCCAACATAATTTCTGGATCTTCTACACCTCAGCCCCATCCTCTCCCAAACCCTCTCTTCCTGCAAAATAAAAATGAAAAGATAAAAAACAAAAAACTTTGTTTTTCACCTCAATAAGCAGTTAAAATAATTTGCATGATTAAATTGATCAGAATGGGAATGGATTGCCTGGTGAATGAAAGAACAATATATTTTTCCCTGAGAAACCAGTAGACGGTGCTAACTCTAGAATACTGCATTCAAAGAGTTTAAACAATAACAACAACAAAAAACTCATAAAACACATGATAAGTTCCATGGATTAAAGAATTCCCAATATGACTCAGAAAACAGGAAACTTGAAAAAACTACGTAATAAATAGAAATTTAGTATTAGCATAAAATATAATGAAAAATGATATTAAATAAAATGGAAGCATACAATGACTAAAAGTTCTTAGCATATCCTTACTTATAGAATTAAAAAGCACACCTACCTATCTGTCCCCAGTTAAGATCCCATGAGTGTCTTTTTTAGCCCCATATGCATTGATCTCATTTTGATACATCATACATTACAGCTAGTTTTTGCCCCAGTGTTAAGACACAAACTAACAAAGTGGCTCTCATTAAAAACACAGGTTTGATCACTTAAGTTCTCTCTCTCTCTCCCTTTCTCTCAAAGGTCTAAATAACTTCCAATGTTGGATTATTATACCCATATGTCATCTTGCTTTTTTAAATAAATGAGCATTTCTAGTTACACACATTATTATGATACAAATGATAATAAACAGAAAATGTTACTAGTGTCTCTTTTTTTGTTTAATGTTAGCTGTTTAACCCATATGAAAGACTACATTTTAGCAATGAGGTCATCACACACACACACATACACACACACACACACACACACAAGAAAATCTAAATTTAAGGCTTAATAGAGTAATATTTGCTTCAAATCTAAGAATTGTGCACCTCAAGAGAAATCTGATAGTCTACATATAAGTAATATAAACTATCTTCCTTATATAAATGCAGCAGACCTTACTTGACAGGAGAAAAGTTAGCCTGAATATAAAAACAACTCACATGCACAGCAACTTCCAAGGATCTTTCAGATGAGGGAATCCACTGTGAATAAAATATTGCAGCTTTCTAAATATTGCAATAAATTTGAATCTCCTAGTGATAATGCCTCTTTGGACTCCTTACTTTTACTACAAAGAGCAAAAGCTATAAATTTAATACTTTTCATTAACTGAGGTTAGAGACTTACTGAAATATTTGCTTGAAAAGGCCACAATGTAGGTTATTAACCCTTTTGTTATGGGTACTTCTTATTTTGGAGTTACTTTTTATACCTATCGCCAATCTAGAAGAAATCTTAAAAGAAGTGAAAAAGTTATTCCAATTGCTTTGTATTTATTTTAACGGAATCCAAAATATATGCACACAATCATTTTATGGCTGAACTTTTTATTTAAGAAAAAAATAGTAAGAAAATTGAAACTTCAAAAAAAAATTGAAATACAGTCACCCAAAGTATGACTTTTTGAAATTCATTTGGCTAGCAAGCTAGCCAGCAGATTCTGCCACAGTGTTAAATACAGAAAAGGCTTCTTATTTCCAACTGACAATCTCTTAAAAGTAGTGCTAGATGATACCGGAAACGTAACAGTACAATCGTCAAAAAAAGAAAAAGAAGCTTACACTCCATAGAATACATTTAACACTGAGCACTTCAATGCTAATAACTCCCCCCAAACAATCCTCGGTCCCTACGTCCCTACACCCCTCCCCCAAGTGCCCAGTTCTCAGGGGAAGACCTTTGCAACCACTACCAGGTGATATGAAAAAGAGGGAAAACCCTGCCCTTTTAAAACAAATAAAAGGTTACTTTGTACCTTAGGAATGTAGTCCCATTACGCCAACTAACAGTTTCACCCTCAATATTAAACCCAAGCAACCATCATGGAAAGTAACTATTTCCCCATGCCCTGGAAGACGTGAGCAGGCACTGACCACCAACGCCAGACCACACGGAAAGACAAGGTCCAAAGACAGCACCATTCAGAAAGCAAAGCCGGTCCAAACAAGCAAACTATACCGGGAAGGACCTCCTGCGTGCCTCACTGGGAAGATCAGGAGCCGGAGTTGTGCGTGCGGCGGCTGGTGCCATCCTTAAGGATGTGGAACGTGTCCAGCTCCCTGCCCGCGAGGCCAGAGGCCAGCCCCTCCGGCAGATCCTGCCCCTGCCCCTTCTCCCTCCATCACCTGGACGCTCCGAGGGGCCGCCTGGGCCTGCCCGACGGCCAGCCGCACACCCACGGCCCTCGTCCCCTGGGCTCTGCAAGTGGCCCTCAGAGAACTTACTGGGCCCGCCGGCAACGGTATCCCGGGCCCGCGCGCCCGCCGCGGAGCCGACCTGGACGCAGCGGAGGGAGGGACTGGATTTTGCTCGCATCCGAAAACAATCCCG
>PVIY010009313.1:0-73141 GCA_004026745.1 Myrmecophaga tridactyla | reverse complement strand
CATGTAGGTATTAGTAAAACAGAAAAATGCATGAATTTTGAAAGAAAAATTATCTGAATCAAGATTCAGGTCAAATGAACATTTCCTTAAGGGAATACCTTAAGAGCACACCTCTATTAAAAATTAAGGCAGAAAAATTCAAAAGTTGGAACTGTTTCAAATGGAATGTTATGTCTTATTTCATAGCTAAAATTCCATCACACACAGGTTTCATAGATATTTGTTCAGATCATTTTTGGAGATATTCAAAGTGTCCTTAAATTTATTTCATCCTGACATGTTCTTAAATACAATTTTTATAGACATGTTTCTCGAAAAAAAAAAAAAGGTATAGAGAATGTGCTATCATAAAGTGGAAACTCTTTGAAGTTGTATTTCTCCCAAGCTTCCATCAAAATAATACTACTCACAATGACTCTAATAATGATGATGATAACAATGGTCTTGGAAATATACTATTTTAGAGAAATATTTATTTGAGGGGTCAGTCATTGAGAACTTTTCCACACATTTCTCACGTGCCTTTTTATGTATAAGGAATATGAATGTAATAGTCATTAAAATATTGGCTATTGCCAATATTTCCTGGGTATTTCTTATGTGCCACTATTGTAAGGGATTTATTTATATTAAGCCATATGTATGTCTCTCTACATATAAACATACACACATGCATATATAAAATTTCTATGACTTAGTTAAATTATATGAAAAATACGTGAGCTATTTAGATAACTGCTTTGTTAACTCCCATATCCAGTACTCTATTATGTATATTCATTCTTGCACATCAGCTTAAATTAGGTATCAGTTCATTTAGTTGTCAGTTCACAAATATTTAAAATTTAAAACCATTTATGCTTAGCACTACTATGTGCCAAAAATTGTACTAATTTCTTTAGAGAAATATAATGTGGTCCTTCCTCTAAAGAGGTTTACAATCTAAATGGAAAGTTATCTAGATAGGATGCACTTATAGTTAATGAGTGTGTCAGTCTGAAAGGATTATGTGCCCTAGAAAAGCCATGTTCTAATCCTGATCCATCTTGTGAAGGCAGCCACTTCTTTTAAGGCTGTAGACCAGAAGATTGATTGGAGATGTGACACTCCCAATTGTGGGTATTAACCTTTGATTAGAGGCAGATGGGACTCTACCCATCTAGGTGGATCTTGATTAGTTTACTGGAATCCTTTAAAAGAGTAAATATTTTGGAGAGATCCAGAGAACCATGAAAGCCCAGGCAGCCAGAGACCTTCAGAGATGAAGAAGGAAAACACCTTTGAGGGAGCTTCATGAAAGAAGAAGCCTGGAGAGAAAGCTAGCAGGTGTCTCCGTGTTTGCCATGTGCCTTTCCAGTTGAGAGAGAAGCCCTGAACTTCATTGGCCTTTCTTGAGTGAAGGTAACCTCTTGTTGGTGTCTTAATTTAGACATTTCTATAGCCTTGCTTTAATTGGGACATTTTCATGGCCTTAGAACTGTAAACTTGCAACTTAATAAATTTCCCTTTTTAAAAGCCATTCTGTTTCTAGTATATCACATTTGGGCAGCTAGCAAACTAGAACAACTACTTAAAAGAGTATATTGTCAAAATTTCATTATTGTCACTACCTAGAACCATGAAGAAATGCAGAGTAGAAATGGCCATTGAACAGTAGCACATTCATATCTCGTGACTAGAAATGACTATTAGCTGGGATTTCTCTTTGAAAATATTGCTGTTTTTATCTCCCATCTTATGAGGACTTGTCTCCATTCTCTATGTTGAACTTAGGGTTTGGTTCTAATACTTTCAAACATTGTCTTGATAGTTTAAATATTTATTTCAATGATCCTTTGCACCCCTTGACTTCCTTCATCCCACTAACTATCCAAGTGCCTTCATACTTCTATCTGTAGGATTACGACCAGGACCTCATCATCCAATTGTATTATGCTACTTTCAAGGTCTTAAATTTGTTGTCAATCTTTAGTACCACAATCCCCTTACCATTCATCTCTCCCACAACCTCATATGCACTCAACTCTTAAAATATGGACCACTTTGCTGATGCATATGTATCCTCACTTTCATATTCTCTTCTTCTTGCTTCATTTCCATTTTCTAACTGCATGTGGACATTTCCACTCAGATTACCTATTTCCCTTTGACATGTCTAAAATTGAACTCACAATCTCCCTTCTCCAAAAAAGAAACTTCATTTCAAAATTCTCCATTTAAGCTTGTGACTGCTGCATCAGTCATCTTAGAATATTCTGAGGACTCTTTTTCAATCCTTATACTGAATCAGTTGCTGCTTCACCACTTCCTTCATAATAACTCTTTCATCTTTACTGTCCTCTAAGTTTCAACACCATCATCTAAGTTCAATATCACTTTGTCTGAGATATTGCATTAACATTCTAATTGGTGTCCAGTCTCTCCCTCTACAATCTCTTTTTTGTACAGTCACCAGTTTAATCTTCTTAATATAATTTTCCACTGCAGAAATCCTTTAGTGACCTTCCTCTCTGCCAGACTGATTTATTCACTTTTTCTTCATCGTACCACACTCTTTGTCCATATATATGCCATTGGTTGCATCACTTCCCTCTCCTGAAATGACCTTTTCTTTCCTCTTAATCTCTTCATATTTTACACATTTTTGCTCCTCAGCTGATGTCTCATTTCCTCCAGAAGGATTCAGATACTCTTGTCAGACTTCACTAAATTTCCTTTTCTTTAAATGATGTATTATTCATGGTGTAAGTCTTCCATTTATCTTCTACCCATTAGGGTAGAGAGGCCGAAGAGTTCTCACTTCCCTTGCACAACGATTAGTAAAAGTCAGAGCGGTGGTTCAAACCAAGCACGTTCTATTGTCATTCCTTAGAACCCACACATTAAATATGCTCAATAAATTAATTTGCTACTGAAATATATTTTACTTGCATAATTATTTACAATTCGATGTTTATTTCTGTGAGTGTCTATGAAAAGTTTTCTTATCTATTACAATCCATTCAAGTGTTAATATAAATAAAGGTGAATGTCAATATGACAAGATATTTGTTGTTGACCAAATCTTGAAGATAAGCAAATAACATCTAATTTGGTGTGCAAACATTATGATTTTTAAAGACTATTAAGTGATTCTAAAAGGATAAACCTTGCATCCCAATTATGACACTGAAAATCAGCATTGAAACTGAAATGGAGACTTATTCACCACCTATATTCACCTCACTAGATTTTGCTTGGTTTTATGTATGATTCTTTTCCCCTTAGAAGCAACAAATAATTTACTTCAATTTTTTATATTCCTGTAAGTTTGAAAAATAAAACTGATTTTATATATTAATGCTCCTAACCTGCCACAAATGCTTAGTAAAAATGTAATACCCCTTTCCCAGTTTCATTCAAAATTTAGACCAGACAGAATAAAATTGTTTGAGTGATGGTTCACTTTCCTATTGAAATAAGGAGTGATTTCCCATGGATTTTCCTAGTCGTGTAAATTAGAAAATGTACATAGATTTTTTCTTCTCAAGGCTACAACTACTGCTCTGAGAATTTGTATAAACACTCCAAGTGCAGAGACTAATTTAAGCAGACGCAAAATATTTCAGCTATTCAAATTAACTCATTCTCAGAATATATAACACATGGAGACACCAACATGTAGTAATTTTAAATTAAGTTATTAAAATCCATTGAACATCTTCTCAATTCTTAAAAAAATTATTATCACTTTTTAAGATTGTAAATTTCCTTCAGTTGTTATGCGTGTAAATATAAATTTACAATTATTAACCCAAATTGGGACTTGCTTTGATGGGAACATAAAAGTATTAAATGTAAGCTTCTCTCTGCTTTTTTTCATGTTTATATCCCTGTTTTCTCATTTTCATTCTTATAAAGAGAAAAGTAACAGTATTCCAAAGTGTTAGAGATTGGATTCCCTGAAAAACAATCTCTGAAAGGGAAATTAGTGTGCAGGTAGCTTATTGATACCAACACACGTGGGGTAGTAAAGAAAGCTTTATGAGACAGAAAAAGATTAAGATTCTATGAGAACAAAGGCCTTAGCAGACTATTACGGAAAACTCTGGAGATAAGAAGGCTTTACAGAGTCCTTTCGAGTTTGGGCAAGAGAAATGGGCCTTTCTACTTCCACTTTGTTCAGGCATTGATGTGTGCTGCCCCTGGAAGAGGGGAGAGCCTTGGACGAGGTGACTCTAATCAGCAGAGGGCAATTCTGGAGAAGGACTCAGTTGAGACATATTGGCCACCAACATTCCTAAATATGGGGGAAATGATGATGTGGTCCTGAAGACAAGTTATCGTAATTGTGTTCTAAAGCATCCATTATGCAGATAGATGAATCCAACTTCATATTACCCAAGTGGCTTCTGATAAATAATTTTAACCTTTCCGAGTCTCAATATCCTTCTCTGTAAGTATTACTACTAATATCTTTAGGTCTTTCTCAAAATATGTTTGTAAGGATCACTGGAGTCAACGTGAACTGGAGTAAAAATTCTTCGTCATCATGGACCAGGGATGAAAAATATGTTTTAAACCACTTAGGTCCATTGTTCTACTATTTGCTAAGAAATTGAAGCCTAATGTGGACTCATATATTGTTATGTGTCTTAAAGGGTACTAGCATTTTTATATTTAGTAACTTCTGGAGTTCTCACCATGACCCTGTGAGGAAATGGATATACAGTGGGTTTACGTGACTTAACCAAAGTCACACAGTTGTGGACAGGGAAGATACAGATGAGACCTGGCATTAGTGGCTGTGCTTTCAACTACTATACTCTATTGCTTCTGTTGAGACAGCAGGCAATGGAAGACTAGTAGGCAGCTCTTCAAATTTCCATCATGGTGTGTGCTGTTTTCTTAAGCCGTATCAGAAAGCCATAGTAGACTGGAAAGCAGAGAGAGCAAACTAGGAACCAAAGAGCAGCAGACACTCTGATTTGTTGTTTGTCCCTAATTAAAAATTTTTCTTTGTTTTAGTCTTCCGAATAAGGAAAATATGACTAAATAGGCATTATGCCTTGTACTTCACCAAGAAATTTAGGACCTATAAACTTATGCCTGTTGACTCCATGGATTCATGTTCCCAGCTTGGACCATTAGGCACTTGATTTGCAACCAATGGTTATCCAAAAGTATATGAGGAGGATGAGGATAATAAAAATGATGGAGAGGAGAGATAATTGAAGGAATAGGAAGAGATGGGGAAGAAGGAATATGAAGGAAAAATGGAAAAGGAGAGCAAAGGGAAATAAAGGAGAAGGAAGAGGGAGAAGGGGCAAGATGAGCAGAATTAGTTGTTATTTTTAATAATGTAAATAACATTTAGCACCTTGTTCTTCATTGTTGAATAGTGGTCTTCTCTAAGAAATCTGATCTGATGATGTATACAATTTCTAGGAGCATAACTATCTTTTTCTAGACATATGTAATTTGTTTAAATAAATTAATGTTTTCACGCAGACTTGTTCATTTTGTGCAAGCAAAATGTTTACATGCTAATATAAATAGGAACGGGGTAAGAGGCTCAGAAAGAGAAGAAAGGTAGGAGAGGAATTTCATAAATACTAAAAAATAAAGCATTTTTATTTCATACTTAATCAGAAATGTAATGTCTAAGATAATCAATAGCATTTTGTTGTTTTTCTAGTAATTACCTTTAATAGGAAGAAATTTTTTTTCTAGAAGACAGGAATAGAGAAATTTCATAAAATATTTCTCTTTGGAGCATCTATTCTCTGACAGCTACCATGTTTAATGCTGGAGATATAGAAATATAGCCAGCCATGTACAATATGATGTAATAAATGCTAGAAGAGTCTGAAACAGATGGTGTAATTAGTACATAAGAGATTCCAGACTCTGATGAAAAGAGAAGGCTCTCGGAAGTGGGGAAATCTGAAAAAACTCTTGATAAGTATTAGTAATTGATAAGTTGAACACTGGAGCCAGGAACAGCATTTATAGTCATAAAGGAATATTAAAAATATAAATAACATGTACAGACAAAAATTGCATTTGAGATTGCTTACTGAAGGAATGATGGCTCGGAGCTGCCAGGAACCATAGTGCGGAGAGAGTCCATTGGAATGAAGCCCATGTGAGACAGAGAGAAGCCACGAAGGTCCTATTGTTGACCCACTAACCAGTTGAATCTGCCATTCATTATTTTTTGAGACTGTTCATTTTCCAGAGTCTAAAAATACCGTTTTTTTGTATAAACTAATAAGGAGTAGGTTGTACTTGCAATTAAGAAACTTGCTAATAAATATTATTTTTCCTTTTGCATTTTATTTAAAGCACTTTTAGGAACCCTTGTTTTGTCCTTAAGTGTGGCCTTCATGCCGTCCAGAGCAGCACCCTGCACCTTGTTGGTAATATGGTAAGTACTTACACACTCACAAACACACAGCAAAGACCCACGTTATTAGACTTCGTCAAATGAGTTATGACCAAAGCTGAAGGAAAAGAGGCCCAAAGGAGAAAGGAAGAAGGTCAGTCCCCCAAATTAGTGCACTGAAGAAACTGTATGAACCCAGGCACTTGGTTAATGCATCTTGGTCCCTGGTCAAGGGATTTAAAAAATATATATATTCTGCCAGTGGCTCAGCAGGCAGAGTTCTCACCTGCCATGCTGGAGACCTGAGTTCAATTCCCAGTGCCTGCCCATGCAAAAAAAAAAAAAATATATATATATAGTGCCAAACTGTAGCCATTTATACTCAGATAATCCTCATTTCTAAAGCTAATTGAACAATTTTAGATTTTTTTTTCAAATGCATCTCTCAGGTAATTTTCCAAATAATGGTCTATTTGGCAAAACATATGTTTATTCCTGTACCAACCCAGGCAAAAATATGACAACAGTTTCCATAATCTATTTGTCTGTCGAGTGAAATATCTGATGAGCTACTTATGGGAATAAAGAACAGAGAACAATTAAGGATTGCATGACTAATGAATAAAAAATTCTCTCCAGTTGATTCAAATTTAGGTATACCAGGAAAATACAACATATTCATATTATCTTTAGAAGTAAGAGTAGTACCATGAAGTTGATAATTACCCTAACATCATATTTTGTAATTCAGAATAGGTACTAATTCTGTATTTTTTCAAAAGGGCAATTGTATATTTGAAATAATGTAGTCATAAAACGGCTGTGTTGAAATAATAAGCACCTGAACCAACTGTTCATATGACATTCCCCCTTCTACATTAACTAACATTAAATATTACAAAGTTTAGAATTTGGGGAGGAGAGGACAACATAAGCAAGTATTTACTCCCCTGATTTCAAATTTTCATGAAAATGACCAATCAAAGATCATCATTGGCATATATTGAGTTCTTTCTTTTGAACTACACATTATGTTAAAGACATTTTTATACCTTAGCTTAAAATAACGAGGTGAGTTAGAATACATAATTATCCTAATTTTTTATATGAGGCTTAAATAAATTCAGTATCTTAAATAAGGCAACACAGCTAATAAGTGATAAGGTCAAGTTCCAAACTCAATTCTATTTTATTCAGAAACCATGATGCAATAGTTTCAAAATCTACATTGAAAACTCAGACTGTGGAATCTGCATTTACTAAAATGCCTGTATGTAACTCAGATATGATTTGATATAAGGCATGAAGAGCCTTTCACTGATCTGCTAAGATACATGCTAACTCACAGGTAATAGGGAGGCCATGGAGACAGATGGCCACAAAAAGTAGAAACATAGAAAAGGGATGGCTCTTCCACATCATGGATGCTGTATCCAGCAGAAGCTGGGCACAATACCAAGCAGAAATCTATCATGCCCAGATTTTTTCTTCAAGGGGCCAAACACAGGGCTCCTCTCAACAATACATATGAATATATATGTGAAAAAGGATAGCACAGATCCAGTTTTCTTATTAAAATTATTTGACTTGAAATCAACTCACTCGTTCAACTCTGTCTTAAAAAGCTTAAAATACTAATCATTAGATTTCCAGTGTATTAGTCAACTGATGACTCAATGCTCTGTAGCAAACCAATCACCAAGGAACAGAGTAAACAACAATAAGCATCTATTACCCTATTCACAGGTCTGGAGGTTTGCTGTGGATCTATAGTTTGACTGCTGTAGCTTTGCTTTGTCTCCTGCTGGGGCCCAACTGAAGTGACAGAGGCTACCTGGGCGTGTTCTTTTCATGTAGGTGCTCAGAAGCTGCCAAAGGCGCATGAACATAGGACATTTCTTAAAGTCAAAGTTCAGAATTTGCACACTAGATTTTCAATCCATCTATAATTGACTAATTTGTCAATTCCATCTATAGTCCATTATCAAGAAAGTCACAGGGCTAAACTTAAAGTAAACCACTGAGGAAATATGTATTTGTCACACAGCTGAAGGAGATGGGAGTAAATGTTTGATAATCAGTAATTGAAGCTATCACATCCAGTAATTTAAAAATGAAATAATACTAGTAAACAAAAACCTTCTCCAGTTTCATGAAACACCCTCTTCTTTGTCAACTCCACGTCTTTTGTCATGCTAATCTCTTGGCTGCAATTGTTTTAGCCCCTCTTTTGTTGAATAAATTCCTATACTTTTTCAATATCATTTGTTATTAAAGTGCAAATGTTAGCTCATTTGAGAAGACTTTCCTAATCCACTTCATGAATTTTGAGGGTATATTGACATTTTTACACACTGCTATTAAAGAAGACACACACGCAGATGCACAAGTTAGGAATTTGTCAGTTCTTTTCTCTCTCTTTCCCTGTCTTCTCGCTCTCTCTCTGAACTGGTGGAAGATATTTCCCACTACCTCACTACCACTAACTTTTCTGGTCCTTTTCCTTCTGGGCTTCTGAAAAAAACTACAATTAATCACCTATCCCTAGAAGTTAGACAAAGACATGTGAATTGTTTTGTCCAATGAAAGGTGTACAAAAGTTAAGTGAGTCTGCTGCAAGCTGATGCCTTTAAGAGCTGGTACACAAGAGTCCCCTAGGGGGAATGGTGAGAAAGAGGGAAAATTCAACTTCCCCAAGTGGAGAATTCTTGATATTCTCACAGGCAATGGGGACAGCCAAAGCAATAGGCTGAGCCTCCAATCTTGAGGTTTGTTTATATGAAACTTAATCCAGCAAAGGATAGGCTAAACCTACTTAAAATTAGGCCTAAGAGTCACCCCTAAGAGAACCTCTTCTGTTGCTCAGATGTGGCCCCTCTCTCTATTGGCCAACACAGCAAGCAAACTCACTGCCCTCCCCCTCTCTACCTGGGACATGACTCCCAGGGGCATGGACCTTCCTGGCAACGTGGGACAGAAATTCTAGAATGAGCTGGAACTCAGCATCAAGGGATTGAGAAAATCTTCTTGACCAAAAGGGGGAAGAGTGAAATGAGACAAACTAAAGTGTCAACGGCTGAGCAATTCCACATAGAGTTGAGAGGTTATCCTGGAGGTTATTCTTACACATTAAACAGATAAACAGATATCACCTGTTTAGTTCAGGTGTAATGGAGAGGCTGGAGGGAACTGCCTGAAAATGTGGAGCTGTGCTCCGGTGGCCATGTTTCTTGAAGATGATTGTATGATGATATGGCTGTCGCAGTGTGACTGTGTGGTTGTGTAGTTGCAGTCCTACTTCCCCCTGATAGTCAGAGTCAATCACTTCAGATAATAATGTAATCCTCTTCTTGTCTTGTTGATCCAGGGGCATGAGTAGCCCAAAGTGACCAGGTGGCAGTCTTCCAATTGAATTGGAATCATTGTTGTTTTTCCTGGTGGAAGCACTCCCCCTTTTGGAATTAAAACCTGTAGACCAGCAGAGCTCAGGGTCATAGGGACAGAAAGCAAAAATTTTCCTAGTGGATCACTAGGGGTAATAGAGAGTGGTACCACTCCCATTTCCACCCCTTGATTCCTGGACCCATGGATCCTGGCTATGGAAGAAACAGCACCATACAGCGGATGCTGATTCAGAGCATATATACCTTCCTGGAGAACATTACCCCAGCCCTTCAAGGTATTGCCACCTAGTTGGCAACGTAATTGAGTTTTCAAAAGACCGTTCCACCTTTCCAGCAATCTAGCTGCTTCTGGATGATGGGGAACATGGTAAAACCAGAGAATTCCATGAGCATGTACCCATTCCTGCACTTCATTTCCTGTGAAATGTGTTCCTTAATCAGAAGCAATGCTGTGTGGAATACCATGACAATGGATAAGGCATTCTGTAAGCCCACAGATGGTAGTTTTGGCAGAAGCATTGTGTGCAGGGAAAGCAAACCCATATCCAGAGTATGTGTCTATTCCAGTTAGAACAAATTGCTGACCCTTCCATGAATGTAGTGGTCCAGTGTAATCAACCAGCCACCATGTAGCTGGCTGATCACCTCAGGGAATGGCATCATATCGGGGGCTGAGTGCGGGTCTCTGTTGCTGGCAGATTGGGCACTCAGCAGTGGCTGTGGCCAAGGCAGCCTTGATGAGTGGAAGTCCATGTTGCTGAGCCCATACATAACCTCCATCCCTACCAACATGACCACCTTGTTCATGAGCCCATTGAGCAATGACAGGAGTTGCTGGGGAAAAAGGTTAACTGGTATCCACAGAACAGGTCATCTTATCCACTTGATTATTAAAACTTTCCTATGCTGAAGTCACCTTCAGGTGCACATTTACATGGAACATGAATAGCTTCATGTTTTTAGCCCACTCAGAAAGTTCTATCCACATACTTCTTCCCCAGACTGCTTTGTCACCAATTTTCTAATTTTGGTCTTTCCAAGTCCCTAACCATCCAGCCAAGCCATTAGCAACAGCCCATAAGTCAGTATACAAACAGACCTCTGGCCAGTTCTCCTTCCAAGCAAAATGAACGACCAGGTGCACTGCTCAAAGTTCTGCCCACTGGGAGGATTTCCCCTCACCACTGTCTTTCAAGGACATCCCAGAAAGGGGTTGTAGTGCTGCAGCTGTCCACTTTCAGGCGGTATCTGCATATCATGCTGAACCATCTGTAAACCAGTCCCCAGTTTTCTCTTCCTCAGTCAATTCACTGTAAGGAACTCCCCAAGAGGCCATAGCTCTAGTCTGGGGAAAAGAAGGTAATGTGGCAGAAGTGGAGACTATGGGCATTTGGGCCACTTCCTCATGTAACCTTACTTGTGCCTTCAGGACCTGCTCTGGCCCTATCTGGTATATACCATCCATTTTACAATAGAGTGCTGCTGTGCACACCCAAATTTATGGCTTGGTGGGTCAGGCAACACCCAGTTCATGATAGGCAACTCAGATCTCATGGTAACTTGATGGCCCATGGTTAAGTGTTCAGTCTCTACTACGGCCCAGTAGCAGGCCAAAAGCTGTTTCTCAAAGGGAGAGTAGTTATCTGCAGCAGATGGTAAGGCTTTGCTCCAAAATCTTAAGTGTCTGCATTGTGATTCTCCTAGAGGGGCCTGCCAGAGGCTCCAAACTGCATCTCTATTTGCCATTGACACTTCCAGCACCATTGGATCTACTGGATCATATGGCCCAAGTGACAGAGCAGCTTGTACAGCAGCCTGGACCTGTCACAGCCCTCCTATTGCTCAGGTCCTCACTCAAAATTAGCAGCTTTTCTGGTCACTCAATAAAGGGGCCAGATTAGCACACCCAAATGAGGAATATGTTGTCACCAAAATCCAAGGAGACTGTTCTAGTTTGCTAGCTGCTGGAATGCAACACACCAGAGATGGATTGGCTTTTAATAAAAGGGGATTTATTTCATTAGTTGTTCAGAGGAAAGGCAGCTAACTTTCATCTGAGGTTCCTTCTTACATGGGAAGGCTCAGGATGATCTCTGCTGTCCTTCTCTCCAGGCCTCTGGGTTCCAACAACTTACCCTGGGGTGCTTTCTTTCTGTATCTCCAAAGGCCTGGGCTGAGCTGCGAGTGCTGAGATGAGGTAGGCTGAGCTTTTTGAGCTGTGCTATGTCATGCTCTCTCATTTAAGCACCAGCCAATTAAGTCAAATGTCATTCATTGCAGCAGGCACGCCTCCTAGCTTACTGCAGATGTAATCAACAACAGATGAGGTTCACGTACCACTGGCTCATGTCCACAAAACAGAACTAGGTGCCTTCACCTGACCAAGTTGACAACTGAGTCTAACTACCACAGGGACCAATTAGGCATTGTGCCTCTTTTTTGGTTATAGGAGGGGCCAGATGCAGCAACTTATCCTTCACCTTAGAGGGGATATCTTGAAATGTCCCACACCACTGGACACCTAGAAATTTCACAGAGGTGGAAGGCCCCTGTATATTTGCTGTATTTATCTCCCATCCTCTGACACGCAAATGCCTTACCAGTAAGTCTAAAGTAGTTGCTACTTCTTGCTCATTAGGTCCAATGAACATGATATCATCAATATGATGGACCCGTGTGATGTCTTGTAGGAGGGAGAAATGATCAAGGTCCCTGCAGACAAGATTATGACATAGGGCTGCAGAGTTGATATACCCCTGAGGTAGGACAGTGAAAGTATATTACTGACCTTGCCAGCTGAAAGCAAACTGTTTCTGGTGATCCTTACTAATAGCTATTGAGAAAAAAGCATTTGCCAGATCAATAGCTGCATACCAGGTACCAGGGGATGTATTGATTTGCTCAAGCAATGATACCACATCTGGAACAACAGCTGGAATTGGAGTTACCACCTGGGTGAGCTTACAATAATCCAGTCATCCTCCAAGACCCATCTGTTTTCTGCACAGGCCAAATAGGAGAATTGAATAGGGATGTGGTAGGGATCACCACCCCTGCATCCTTCAAGTCCTTAAGAGTGGCTGTAATCTCTGCAATCCCTCCAGGAATCTGGTATTGCTTCTGATTTACTATTGCTAAGTAGGGGCGGTATTAGTGGCTTCCACTTGGCCTTTCCCACCATAATACCCTCACTGCACGAGTTAGAGAGTCAATATGGGGATTCTGTGATTTGCTCAGTATGTCCATTCCAATTATACATTCTGGAACTGGGGAAATAACTACAGAATGGGTCCAGGTGCCCATTGGACCCACTGTGAGATGGACCTGAGTTAAAACTCCATTGATCACCTGATCTCCATAAGCACCCAATCTGACTGGTGGACAGGAGTGACATTTTGGGTCCCCTGGAATTAATGTCATTTCTGAACCAATGTCTAATAATCCCCAAAATATCTGATCATTTCCTTTTCCCCAGTGCACAGGTACCCTGGTAAAAGGCCATTGGTCTCCTTGGGGAAGGCCTGGAGGAAGATTAACCATATAAATTTGTGGCAGTGTAACAGGGTTTGTTTATACAACTCAGACAAAAATTTAGCAGACTGCCCTTCTATTGTATTTCTAGGTACCCCATGATTTACTAGCCAATGCCACAAATCTCCTCGAGTCATATAATTTTGACTACTGCTTTGAGTTTGCTGTCTATTATAATAGCCACGTCTACCTTGTCTTTGGTGATTAAGTGCTGTCACTTGGCTTCTGCCAACTCTGGATCCAGTCATTCCCATTGTGTTTAAGGATTCCAGCTCAGTGACAGCACTTCCCACAGTAATAACTGACCCACAGAGAAGTGCAATTACAGAGCTCTTCAGGGATGATGGCGCTATTCTCACAAATTTATTTCTCACTGTTCTGGTAAAAGGTGCATCCTTCAGACATTCCTGGGGTGTAAGAGCAGGCTTTGCATGATAAATCCACTCTAACATTCCAATCTCTCTAAGCTGCTGGATCCCCTCATCTACATTATACCAGGGCAGTTCTGGCATTTCAACCTCAGGTAATGTCGGCCACTTTTTGATCCATGTTTCAACCAACCATCCAAACAAATTGTTAATACCTTTTCTAACCCATCAAGCTATAACATTGAATGCAGAATCTCTGCTTAGTGGACCCATATCAATAAATTCAACCTGATCCAGCCTTATATTCCTCCCACCATTATCCCCCAGCCTTAAAATCCATTGTGACACATATTCCCCTGATATCTGTGTATATAAATTGGAAAACTCACACAGCTCTTTTGAAATATAATGTACTTCTTCATGCGTGATACATTGTACCTCACCTTTAGGGGCCTGTTGGGACTTTAGTCTAGTTATAGGACTGGAAGAAATGAGGGGTGGTGGGGGTGGGTCATGAAAAGAATTAGAAATATCTTCCAAGCCATTTGCTTCAGGGCATTCATTTGCAGTTTCATCTGGTGAAACAGGATTAATCACTCTAGGGCTAATCCCTTCCGGAGGAGGTTGGGTGGCCAACTCCTCAAGGCAGGCTGGAGATGAGGTGACTGTGTCCTCACTTTAATGGCAGACACCATGCAACATTGATATTTCAGCTTATGTTGTAAAGTTGCAACTCTAACAATAAAATTCTGAGTCTGATTTTCAGAGATCTCAAGTCTAGAGCTACAGGAAACAAGATTTTCCTTCAGGATACTCATAGAAACTTCTACATCTGTCAGATGGCACTTAAGCTTCTGGTTTAAAGCCTTAAGACCATCCCTTTCACTTCTTAATGTATCCAGTGTATCTAACAGCCAACATCTCTATACCTCTTATTTCCACAAAACTCCATAAAGATGTCAAAAACATTATCCCCCAGAGCCTGGCTTCGTACAAATGAAGTATTAGGAGAATTGAATGGTGATATTTTGACTATCTCTTTTGCCAACTCACTCCATGAATCGGGAGTGTCATTCTGATTATGGGAATCAGTGTTCTTAGTGTCTTTGAGTCCAGTCAGAATGGAAAATCATTCATAAAAAAACATTTTTAAGATTCTTTTTCTTAAGAACCACTCCTGGTACCAAGTTGTATTAGTTAGGGTTCTCTAGAGAAACAGAATCAACAGGAAACACTCGCAAATATAAAATTCATAAAAGTGTCTCACATAACCATGGGAATTCAGAGTCCAAAACCCACAGGGCAGGCTGTGAAGCTGACCATTCCGATGGAGGGTCTGGAAGAACTCCACAGGAGAGGGTCGCTAGCCGAAACAGGAAGAGAGCCTGTCTGTTCTGAATCCTCCTTAAAAGGCTTCCAATGTTTAGATGAAGCATCACTTATTGCAGAAGATGCTTCCCTTGGCTGGTTACAAATGGAATCAGCTGTGGACGCAGCTGACATGATCATGATTTAATTCTATGAAATGTCCTCATTGCAACAGACAGGCCAGCACTTGGCCAACCAGACAAACAGGTACCACCAATTGGCCAAGTTGACACATGAATCTGACCATGACACCTCCACTTTATATGGGAAGCAGGTATCCCATTTTACAATTAGTTAATTGAATTGGCTTCACCTCAGCAATTACTCTAATAGCCAAGGCATTGACTTTAATCCAACATTAGGTCTATTTTCAAATGGTATAAAGGATAATCCCTAGATTCATTTAAAAATTTATAGATTATTCCAAATAATACAAAGTCCAGTCTGATAAATAGTTAAATGTATACTAATGTGCAGAGTATTAAGCTGCCACTCATTTAAACAAAATCACTACAGATTTTCAGCTTTTTCATGTGCATGTGAGTACTTCTTACAAAGCATCAGAATGGGCAACAAAAGACCATAGGAGTTAAAATAAATGTATGAGCCAACAAAAAGATCTCAAGGTCACAATCCAATATCTTGAAAATGGAAGCAGTATCATATGAACTGCAAAGGCTTCAAAAGCCAAAATGCTAAAATGTATCTGCAAGGATATAGCAGGTTAATTTGCAGGACTGGGCACGCCGCCCTAATATGCAGTGATTTTCAATAACTTTCAAAACGTCTGCCTCAAGATATAAATATGGCTTTAGAGAACAATACTTTGTCTCTGTTCTCTTCTTAAATATTAGTAATATGGTAATGTGTGGGTCTTTTAGCAGTCTGGAAATATTACTTTGGCGTAAAGGTGGGGAAGTGGTAAATAAAGCAAATTCCACACAAAATACATAATTATTCCATATGTTTTATGTCTTAAAGAAAAGAATATGAAGAAAGTCATTATCTTTAATTGAACTATCTAAGAAAAGGTGTGAATGTAACTAATACAGTGTCCCATATATGTATCCATTAGATGGTGAAGAAGTTTGTTAAGTACTATTTGTTTGTATTTGTTTTTATCTTTTTTCCCTACTAGATTGTAAAATTTTGGAGTAACAGAAACACACCTGAAAGAACACTTTTTTCAATGGAGGTGATATGATAGTCATGTAATAAATATTTTTGACCAAGTGAATGAAAAAAAGTCATAGATAAATAAATGAGCATGTGAATTCATGGCATGAATCAAATACTCCTTATCAGGTGAGTGAAAGAAATAAAACAAGGGAGAAAGAACTGAGTCATCCTGCATGTGGCTAAAGTTCTTGGGAAGCATCTAATAAAATCTGGTTTAGGGGGTGTGCAAGGGTAGTTTAGCGGTAGAATTCTCACCTGCCATGCAGAAGACCCCAGTTCAATTCCCAGTCCATGCACTTCCCCAAAAACAAACAAAAAAGCAAAACAAATAAACAAAAATTCAACAAATGGTGCTAAAGTAACAGTATACTCACATGGGAAAATAGATGTGACCCCGTCATCATACAGCATTCAAAAAATAAATAAACAAATAAAATCTGGTTCAGAAATACTTAGAAGGCCTTTTGCCAAATGGGGATCATTGCTACTGGTTGATTCTTATTAATTGAAGCCAAGTCACCATGATTTGTTTTTAAAACAATAGATAACTAAGACTAGCAATTTAATCAAAAACAGATATATGGCTGCATGGAGACACTAAAGATTCACTTACGAGGACTTGAGGTATTTGTCAAAATATATGCTGTTCTGCCCAGGGAAGAAGCCATGGAGTGAGCCCAGCAGCTCTCCCCATTTCCCTAGAAATGCTCTCAATAGCAGATAGGCAGCCATCTAGCAATTTGTAGAACCATACCGGATCCAGGTCGCTTGTTCCCAACTCAGAAGGCATTTCAGCCCTGTTGACCTCATAGGGAGATAGGCGAAGAAGAAACGAATTAACTATTTGAAACACAACAGTAGGAGACACAGCAGAAACAACAACAACAAATAAAACAACTTCTTGGTTAAAGACGGATATCAGACAAACTGGACAATAGTAAATTGAAAAATCATATTCTGAGGGGGCATTTGCGATTTTTCTTCTCTTGGAGGAGAGTGGAGAGCACCTGAAGTGCTGCCACAAAGAAGAGTGGGATAGATTTTTTTTAATGACTTTACTGAAACGTTTCATGGAATAATCACAAAAGAACCAGCCATGAAGAATGGAGTCACTATAGTGAAAACATTATAGAAGATCAAGAGGGCTTTGCTCTTAAAAAGTTCAATGTTCTTCATTTAAAATCTATGGAAAATTTGTAATCATGTATCTCTCTTAAAATATGCATCATCACAAACAATTTTATTACAGATATTTGTTCACTTCATAGTTGTTTAAAAATAGTCAAACTCGATCTAGATGGAAATCAGAATTGGTTTCTGATTTCCAAAAGCTGCAACTTTTGTAAACCAGACACTAAATTTCAGAGTGGATTGAGGAACCTAAAAATGGCTCTGGCAATGGCTCTGGATCATCATGTGATTTCTGATAAAGAAATAATTCAGAACTGGCATCTTCCTGAAAGAGTCAGAACATGTAACCATCGACTTTCTTGAATATCTGCCCTGCTTTGAGAAAGGGATCAGTCTTTGAAATTAATAATGTTAAACATGTTATTTCAAAAATTAATGAAATTCTGGCTCATAATTCAGCAATTTTGATTGTTCACAGTTGGATATGTGGCTTCTTAGATAGAAAAGAAATTGAGCCACTTCATTTTTTGAATAAAAAACAGCAGGAAAAATTTAAGAGTTATCGTGAGACAAAATAGATTTACATACACAAAGGATATAAAAATCAGCTTTTAAAAATCTGACTTTCAAGCCCGAAACTGATATAAGAGAAAAGCTTTCATTTTGGAAATACAACTTAAGCAATGCCCTCACTCCTTGAAGTATGAGGAAATCCATTTGAGGAAAGTAATCAGTAGGACAATCCAATTCAGTTCCTCTGGAAGAGTTCTCTTACTTGGAAGACATTGAATCCATGGAATGCTCACATCTTGTATTCCTTCAGGACATTTTTAGACCTAATCTAATATGGCATTCAACTATACTAAAGTAAGATTTGCTTCAGAACTGCTGATTTTGCTGAATTCCAGAATATTTTCAAAGATTATTTTCTCCTATAAATAATGATATCCATGTTGCGTGCAACTTTTGTAAAATAAAATAATGTTCGCAGATTAAAAAAATATATATGTGCTGTGATAAAATGTTTGTTTCTTAGCAGATTTCTGTATTCGTAATTATTTTCTTCCAGTGGGTCCTTGTCTCACTCAGGTCAAAAGCCACATAATTTTTAAATGACCCTCAGAGTCCAATATAATAATTAAAGTTCTTATCCTCTCCCCTTTACCTCTCTAACTATATTCCCTACTCCTGTCCCTTTCCACCCATGCGCCAACCTGTTTGCCTCTAGATGTCATTGGGCCTTTTCCCATCTCACCTCAGGGTCTTTGTCCTTTTTCATCTCTATGGCTGGGCATATTTCCCCCCAAATACATACCACACCTTTTAAATCTAAGCTCAAATGTCTTCCTCTCTGCAACATTTGAAATGCGATTTAAAATCATAACCTCCTCTAAACTGTTTCCTTATATTATATTTCTACATGAGCATATCACGCTCTAACATATTCTAAAATTTACTCATTTGTTGTATTTATTGTCTGCCTCCTCACTGGAATATAAACTCTTAAAAGCCAGGTGTTTTGTCTGTTTTGGTGACTGCTATATCTCTATGACATAGAAAAGTAACTACACATAAACATTTGATGACTGCAAAATGATTTTGATAAGCACTTTAACTGTGAATATTTTGGTCTTAAGTAGTTAAAAAGAAATCACAACTTAACCAACCCTTTATTGAGGATTATAGAAAAAAATGACAATTTTGTACTCTGCTATGATTAATGCTCAAAGAAATATTCAGAATGGCTAGATTTCTTTTTATTACTTTCTAAAAGAACAGAAACATGATGATTGAATAGGATGATGGATTGGAGTGTAGAATTTCTAAATTGAATCAATGTGTTATACATGCTTTAGTAAGGAGGGCAGAACACAGACTTGTGTTGAGCTGGGTTTGAGTCAATGCTCTTCACAATCTAGAATTTAAACACAGAATAGGACTTCTGGGAATGATGGAAATGTTCTGTGTTTGTGAGATGCTCTATATCTATGTGGTCTAATATGGTAACCACTAGCTACGCATGACCATTGAAATATGGATAGTATGACTGAGGACCTGAATTTTTTAATTTTCATTTCATTTTAATTAATTAATTATTAAAGTGAAATAGTCACATGTGGCCAGTGGCTATGGTTTAGATATATGGTTTTAGGCAAATTTTTTGGATTCTCTGAGGTTCGGTTTTTTCCTATAAGCAAAGTGAGATTAATAATACTTATATTTTAGAGCTAACATAGGATAAAATAAAATACAAATTTAAAATGCCTCCATTATAGTGTCTGACACACATAAGGTCTCATTTGGACCCTGTTATTATTTTTTTGTAGTTATTATGCCAGTGTGATTGAACTCTCAGCGCTCCTTCCTTAAGTCCTTGGCCTTTATGACTCCATTTGGTCTTTGTGAAGCAACCAATGCATACAAAACAGAAGTCGCCATTTTTTTTTTTGCTAGAAACTCATCCAGAACTTGAACCATCATTATGGCCTTGTTAACCCTATGCTCTCATAAACTCAGTTCACTGCTCCATTTGTTTTAGTTACTGATTCAAACCAAGCTTCCAGAAAAAAATAACCTAATGGAAATGCTTCAATAACAAGTAGACTAATTATTGGTGCATGATTTCAGGCAAAGCAATTTGTTTATTGCAAAGATTTCAGAGCATTTGTTGCATAGTTTCAATTCAGTTTATTTGCTTTGTTTAAGTCTTTGCCCTGGCAGTATTTTCTTTCTTGATTTTTCTTGTACCCATTCAGTTAAGTTCTACTGTTTTATTGTATTTAGAATGCAATCAATAAATCTACATGCTTTATAAAATGATTCATTAGATTTTAAAAACTGATCTTCCAATGAAGTTCAGATGGACTGGACACATGAAAGCCTCCCATGTGTGCTATTTCAGATACTTTTCCTTTCGGCTGACTGAGCTGGAGACAACTGAAGCAAAATTGAAAGTCACAAGTTGAAGCTGACAGAGACACAGGTTGAAATACCTTGAATTTCAACCTGTCACGGCTTGGAGGAGAGATTCCTTGCCAATCAGGATGTCTGAGTCTGGACTTTATGTAGGTGAGAAATGTTTCTTGTATTATGCCAATGAAATTCTGGAGTTCATCATTTCTATACTAGCATTGCCCTGAAACATATACAGAAGATGGCTCCATGACCTTACTGTTGGCAGTGGTGATATTGGAGCAGAGAGGTGATAATATGGGAGAAAACCAGGCGTATAAATCTAGCGCAAGAATTCTAGGTGCCTTCTTGCATTTTACTCAGCATAAATATTAAGCTCAGAAGACCAAGCTAATTAATGCTTACAAAAGGAAGACAGGAAAGCTATGAGGATGCACCTGACACTGAATAATAGGAGGAGTGCACATCACAGCTGTCATTGAACTGATTATCTGAAGGCAAAGCAATGCTATTTTGTGCAAACAATATATAATACTTAGGGAACAGGAATTAGAATTATGAACCCTTGCATAAGTGAATGGGGCCTGATGGTGTTTACTCAATTTTAAATTGCCAGGGTAGTGACAGAAAAATAAACCCTGCAAAGCACTTTGGAAATTTCATTCCCAGAACATTAATGACAAACTAAGACCAAGAAGCTGGGAAAAGCAAGAAAGAACTAAGAAGGAATTCATACAGATTTTATTTATGAAGGTGCTCCCCTAAGATACCTCTCTTCATCTGTTTTCCTTGTAACTCTAGGGTTCATGACCTTTACAGATGGCATTCATTTAATGTTGACACTTAATAAAAAATGTACTATGTATACAGGGTGTATAACTCACCAGAGTGTAGTATACCAACTCAATATTTACATCTGCATTTTAGCAATACATAAGAAATACTCAAGAGCACTAATATATAGCAAGCATTTATTGGGCATTTCTTACCACAAGAATGAAACAGTTAAAATCTGTTTTGGCACCTCTAGTCTGCTGTCAGAGTAGATTCCAAAAATCTTTCCCATGAGGAAAAAAAATCTGTTCCATGAGAACAGACTACTGACATATTAAAAGCTAGTTGTGTGGAAAACAACAGTCCCTCTTTTCTATGAATTTTTCTCTTTATGCTTAAATTAGGAGTATAAACACATGACACTAACCACAACCATGATTGGCAAGACTAACTTCCTTTCTTTTACCTAAGCTGACCTCAAATATATTTAGTTTGTCTATAGAAGAAGAACATTATTTATAATACCATGAGATACTTAATCTTTTTACATAATTACCATGCAACCTAAGCCTCATTAATTATGGCACATTTTACAGGATTGTAATGCAAAAGGTGTAACGACACTCAGCTTTCATTCTTTGTTTCTATTTATCATTTTTTGTTCACCTAAATTGAACTTAGAAAACTAAGCAGGAATTTTTCCAGCAAACCATGTAACTGGGCATTTTTAAATAGGTCTTTAGTAGATATAATTAATTTAAATCTCATCAAAATTGTAAACAGCATTTAGTCAAATATGTAAATCTGCCCATAAGACAGAGACAGCAGGTGGAAATATTGCACCTTGGGCTTCCAAAAAGATTCAGTCCCTCAGAAACAGAAATCAGTGTCTTGGATAATCGGGTGTCAAGCAGTATAATTAGGTAGCTGGTTTTAATTTACAGAATATTGCATCTCAGGCTATAGATATCAATAATATATATGGAGCGTGCTTTTAGGATTACTTTGGGTTAAAAGTATGGGGAGATGAAGGTAAGGACAAAACACAGTCTGATGAGTTAAGGGATGCTTAATGGAGCTACCTTTTGTCTCTAGGCTGTTTTCTGATGCATTTGCCCAGGACTTCATAAAAGGTATTCAGAGTAAGAAAGAGTCAGGAAGGAGAAGAGTGGCAAAGTGGGGTAAGAAAGAATGACCTTAAATCCCAGGATAAATTAATTCTACTGTTTGACAAGACATGAGGTGCAAGAACTCAAGATATAACACTTTCAATCCATTTCATTACAATAATTATTTATGGAAAACCTAATCTAAGGTAGATATTGCTGTACAATTTGTATTTAAAATGACAACCAAACTGACCTTAATTCACAGTAATATTTTTAAAAAGGCAGTAGTGTTCTAAAAGGACATGAGATCCATTTGTGCAGTCAAATATAAGATGGGTCATTTTGACACAGGCCTTCATTACGGCATAAAGGAGTTGAGCCTCCTGTAGGAAGGTATGATAAAGCCACTGAAGACTTGAAGACTTGAAGACTCACAAACAGTAGAATGGTATAATTGGAACTGAACTTTAGGAAGGATATCCAGCAATGTGATACAGCTCAGATAAAAGACTCCAAGATAAAAGACTGGCTGTGAATCTGTGTCAGTGATTCAGGGAAGGTGCATGCATTTCTACTGGTCTTACAGTGCAAAACTTAGGAAGTGCTATTTATATCATATTATACATAAGTAGTGGCTTTAAAACTGGGCAGTGCATATCTTCTCCCACCGTATGTAACATTTCAGAGTATGAAATAGGGTGTGGAATTTAAAGGCAAAAAACAATATGAGAGATTTTATTAAGATAACATTTGAAGGTGTTGAAAACTTTTAGGAAATAAAAAATTGAACCTGGAGAAAGCAAAGTTATATACAAATTGTAAGTCCAAGTAAATTGAAGAATGATGGGAACATCCTTATAAAAACACAAGTCAGAAAGGAGAGCCCAATCAGGACTTCAGAGCTGAAGTTGAAGTTGAGGATGATGTTTGGTTTATATATTGTGTGTCTGAAAATGCCTACATAATTTCCCAGTGGAAATATCCAATGGAAATTCTAGATTTGAAAGTCTCCTGAGTTAAAGTGATACTTCCAATTATATAAATGGGTGAAATTTTAGGGAATGTTTATATTCAACCACTAAATAAAGTGTGAGAAGAAAGGAAATGCAGCAAAGGCATAGATAGAAGTTTGGTTCCTGGACCATGTACAACCTCCCCTCCTCCAAAAACACAAAGAATAGCTAGAACACAGAAGTCAGAAAATGGGGAGTTTAAACAAAACAAATGTGCCGAGAATGTCAAATTATACAGAAATATCAGGGAGAGAGAAGATTCAATATAGACATATGGATTACATAATTGATAAATCATCAGATACAGCAGAAGTAGTTATCCTTAAGATGCTTGTGGTGGAAGGAACGAAAATGAATGTAGAAACTTGTATAGGTCATTGAGAAGGGGAACTTATTTTAGGGTTAAAATTTTTGTATGATATAAGCAAAAGCTTGAAAAGAGGATAAAGAGATAAAATAGAGAAAGTAAAATGCAAGAAAACGAGAGAAGAATGAAGCAAGTTGTCTCAGTGGCCATGAAATGAGAGGCCATCAAGGCCGAAGTAAAGGGAGTGGGCTTGGTACAGAAGGGAGACAAGTCCCACCATGATGAAAGCAAGAGTAGAAATCCAGAGGTATTGTAACAGAGGCATACAAATTGATGAAGTACACATGAAATTAAAATACATCCTGGTCTTCTCATTGACATGCAAGAAAGCATGTGCTGAAATAGAGGGATTTAGGGTAATGAAAGAGGACGAACTTGGAATAACTGCTGTGGCAATTTAATATTATTTTCTGATCACGATGAAGAAAGCTGAGGGTAATACTATTGAAAACCTTCTCATTTGCTAACAGGGCCCCAGTATATAGACACTTGTGCAGCAGGAGTGGTTTTTTGTTTGTTTATTTTATTTTAGCACTGGGAATCGAACCCGGGTCTCTAGCATGGCAGGCGAGAACTCTGCCTGCTGAACAGGAGTGTTTTTAAAATCTCATTCTTCCTCCTCTATTTGCTTGTGTTTCTGAAGAGTAACCATCTCCCTTTCTCAGTAAGGGGAAACCTTTTATTCCATCTATCCCTCCAACTCTGAGATCCAGATTCAAAACGTATTCTTTGCATTGTTCATCTCTCCTTTAGTCTCTAGGCAGAGACTTTGCACGTTTGAAAACAGTATTTTCTTTATCTTACTGCTTCCTCAAATAACAGCATCAGTAATAATAATTGCTAAAATATATGGAGTCTTGTTTCAGTCTGTCAAGACTGCCAGAATGTAACACACCAGATATAAATTGGCTTTTAATAAAAGGGGATTTATTTAGTTAAAAAGGTATCGTTCTTCAGAGGAAAGGCAGCTAACGTTCATCTGAGGTTCTCTCTTATACAAGAAGGCACATGGCGATGTTTGCTGGTCTTCTTTCCAGGCTTCTGAGTTCCAATAGCTTTCCCCAGGGCAATTCCTTTCTGCATCTCCAAATGCCTGTGCCGAACTGCAAGTGCTGAGATGAGGTATGCTGAGCTGCTTGGGCTGCACTGCCTTGAGCGCTCTCTTTTAAGACTCTAGCTAATTAAATTAAACATCACTCATTGAGGAAGGCACTCCCCTTAGCCAACTGCAGATGTAATCAGCTGAAGATGAGTTTCACCTGCTAATGGTTTAAGTCCACAGCAACAGAACTAGGCACCATCATCTGGCCAAGGTGACCCTGAACTTAACTTGCACAAGCAGTTGCCGTGTTTTGGGCATAGGCAATGCACTTCTCACCATCATATAAGCCTCGCAAAATTCTATGAGCTAGAGGCTATAACTGTCCATATTACATATGGAGAGACTGAGGCACAGAATGGTTTGTCCACATCCCATGAAAATGAGTGATAGAGCCAATATGCAAAACTGGAAAGTCCAGCTTCAAAGCCCATATTCTTAACCATTCTCTGTTCTTTCCATCATCCTCGACTTCTTGAAAAAAAAGATTCTACTCTCAGAGGCCCCCACTTAATTTTCTAAAAATCCATTAATCCACTGTTTCTTAAAGAGTGAACCAGAATCACCTGGGGGCGCTTGTTGAATTAATTACCTGGAGTGTTTACTGAGAATATATCCCTACACTCCACTCTACACATGGTGATTGAGAATCCAGCAGCTTCATTTTAATGTCTCCCAAGTACCTCTAATATACCCAAAAGTTTGCTAACTTCTCACTTTGACAATTTCTGCTATTGTCCTATAGCATACATTGATTATGTAAATACTCCTTTTATCACTTCTGAAAAACATTCCTAGTTTCTTCCAAACTCCTCCACATTTTACTCAATTGCTCTGTGAACCTGGCCCCGCCTCCCTTCCCAGCACCATTCCCAGCTGCTATGGCCCTCAGCTTATGCTTTATGTTTTGAAGTCTAAACATACCAAACTACTTGTCACCACTCTCTCCTCCACCCCCTGGTCTAAGGCTTTGCCTGGTTCACAACTTCTGCTTGAAGTGCTGCTTCAGTTCCCTTTCCTAAGCTTCTCCCCATTCCTTGAGGCCCAGCTCAAATGACATCTATGCTGTCAACATATCCACATCCTCGAGAAAGTCAAACAGTTTCTCCTCTGTGACACCAAAGCACATTCTTATGTCACTAGCATAAGAGTTAGCATATTTGATGATGTTTGTATTTATGTCTTACTTTACTAGCGTGTGAGCTGCTGGAGGATAGGAAAGTGCCAGGCTCTAAGAAGAGAGAAATCATGGGCTGGGGGTTGGGTCACAGGACCAATTTAGAATGTTTGGAGACACACCATGAAGATCCCTGACCCCTCCTCAGGTGGGAACAGCTGGAGGTATCTTCTTTTGTCTTGTGGGAAAGACATGTAAGGAAATAATCATCTAGCAATCCAAAGAGAACAGGGAATTTAGCACCCAAAATGTACCTTTATCAGAAAGGAATTACAAAGATGATCTCTTTAACAGATGGCTGCATATTAATGTGAGCAAAAGCCTTTGCATCTAAAGAAATAAAATGAAGAAATTGCCTGAAGAACTCTGTCTATAAACTGTCAAAATTAAATGTACTTGACATTTTCCCACTTGTGAGTTTCTGTGGCTTTTTCTGAACGCCTCCAAAATGGGCATAGAAGGAGGAAGCTAGATGTGTCCAACAAGCTGAAGAGAAATTTTTAAAGAAAAATTATGCTATTATTTTCCATTACAGTTAGGTACTTTGGAATGATGAAAACCTTCACTAAACCAGGAGCATATGAATTACAGCTACAATGTCTGCAATAATTTCATTTTAGCTGTGATACAACTCTTGGGTTTGAATTAGCATAAAGGAAATCCTTAGAATGAAATAGGAAGTGGCAATTTGTCTTGTTTGTGTGTGTGTGCATGTATGTGTATATGTGTCTATAGAAAACACCTTAGTGCAGTAAATTTTCTTTCCCTTCTCCGGCCCCAAATCCTGACAGTATAAAATTAAGATTTGATCAAAGACCTTATTAGATCCTTAGTAACAGATAAGCCATGTTAAATATTCAGGCTCTGGATTTGGGATAAACTGCATTTTGTAGTTGTCTAAGTTTCATTTCAAACCCCATATTCATAATGGATTTGAAGATATTACGTAGTCAAAAATATCTATCCTTCTCCTTTCTAGCATGCATGATAACATCTCCCAATCCTTGTAATCTAGAGAAAGATATTCATTTCTGTGACTATACCAATTATATATATTACTCTTTAATCGTGTAGTGTATGGATTTTGATTCCTATATCTTCACCGGTCCAGTAAAATGCATTTATTTTTGGTCTGAAAGAAATCAAATCAAGTCGAAAAAAAATCTGAGAGTGAGCTAAAGGAATTTACTTCTTTTCTACCTTCGCTTCTGTTTTTACATGTTAGTTTCTTTTTTAGGTTTGAATGAGCTATAGAATCCTTTGTTATTCCTACCTATTCCTATCATAATCCTTGAAAGTTTAGCATCTACTATCTGATAGATAATTGACAATAAATTTGATTTGATGATTAAAGAAAAAAAGATAAAAAAAAATTGTTCACTGTACAAATAAGGGCCAATGGAAAAATGAAACAATACAATCTTAGAACTAAAAATATTGGCAGATAAATTAAAATTTAAATGAATGCAAGCTTAATAAGACAGGCTAATTCTTTATCTGTACTTTAGATCTTGAAACCTTTAATTTTCTTTTTCATCTCTGAGAATACTTTGCAAAGAAAATCACATTAAATATATAGAAGCAAAGCAAAGGAACTAACCTTTAGTGAATGCACCCCATGTGTGAGAGGTTTTTTATGCTAATTTTGTAACTTCAACACTGTGGAGTGTGCACTATGTATTGACATTTTATAGCATAGGAATCTGAAGCTAAGTAATGCTAAGAAACTTGTGGTTTACTTGGACAAGCCCTAAGTCATCTGTCCTGGTCATTCTTTGCTCTTGTCTTGGGCTCTCATGGCTTCAAATGTTACATAAACTATCCCGAATTTATATCCAGCCTAGATCTGTCTTGTAAGCTCAAGAGAAAAATATCCAATTCTTAGTAATAATGGTCACATCGACAACTCACCAGCACTGCAAACTCTGTACTCATCTTTTCCTCCCCACTACCCTAAGATCCTATCTCGATAAATGGCAACACTTCACTTTTCCTTCTTTCTTATACTCCCATATCCAATCTCCCAATCCCATTGTCTCTAAGTCCTAAATATAGCTTAAATCTAAACAATTCTCTCCATTCCAACTGCCACTATCCTAATCCAAACCACCAAATCTTTCATCTCAAGTTCTGTTTCTAGTCTTGTTCCCTTGAAATGTTTCCCACCTGTACAGCCTGTGATCTTCTCAAATGGCATGTGTGATTGGCTCATCCCTCTCTTTCAAGGTCTTCAGATAAGTCACATAGTCTCCTTTTAAAGTATTTGTAAAGCCCTGCCACAATTTTCACCGTTTCTATAACTACAGCCTCATATTTACTAAGCTGCCTATCACACTCTGCATGTATGCCAGATAAAGTGAATTTCTGCTCATTTCTAGATGATTCTGTGTTCAACTATCTCCAGAATTTCATGCATGAGATTTACCTTACCTGTAATACATGTTCTTGCACCTCCACCCTCCTTGTTCCACAGCATACCTCAGTTCTCTTGGGTTAAATCTTGCTTCTGTTCATCCTTTATGTCTCATTTTATCTCTCGCTTCTTCAAAAGCTCATCCATGAGCTCTTAATTAAGTTAGGCGCTCTGGTATTGGTTTCTCTAGCTCCTTCATCATTCATTCATTTAATAATTGTCTATTAAGGCAGTATAACAAAGTGGTTAAGAACACTAACTCTAAAGCCAGAGTGTCTGGGTTCAAATCCGGGCTTGGCCCCTTATTGGCTGTACAAGCTTGGGCAAGTTACTTAGCTTCTCTTTACTTCACTTTCTCCATCTGTGAAATGGGGAATATTATGGTACTTGCTTCATAGAAGTTTTGAATTTAATAAAAGTTTTTGCATTTACAACATTGTCCACCACAGAGTATATGGTATGTTCACTCTTTTGATATTATTACTATTTGCCAAACACGGTGTGAGGCACTCAGATGCTGCAGAGAATAAAAGAGGAAAGATTCCTGCTCTTATGGAATTTATAATATAGTGGGAGAGAGAGGTAAAAAAAATCATACAAAAAATGACATTAATACCCATGAGTGAACTACTTATAAAAGAAAGGTACAGAGTGCATGAATTCAATGACAGAGGCATTCATTCAATAGATAAAGGTCTTACTGGGAAAGTCGCATTTACCCTGAGACCTTAAGGTTGAGTAGAATTCAATTAAAAAAAAAAAAAGAACAGGGGAAGAAAATGATTACAGAAGAGAGGAGGAACCCATACGTAGATTCCAAACTTTGCATCCCGTGCAAAGTTTTCATGATGCTTTATTTTCATTGCCTGTGAAATACCTGTTTTATAGACCCCTCCTCACCCAAAAACCCCATAAGGTCTATGAGTGCAGGGTCCTAGCTATCTCACTCTATTCCTGGCAACAAGCACACATCCAAAACAATAGGAGTTAAATCTTGTTAAATCATCATAATCAAACCATTGATGAAATAGTTATCAAAAGTGTAAATCAATCAGCTAATTAAATATATATTTAAAAAGAGGAATATTCCTTGAAATGAGATGAGGATATACTTTCCATATAAAAGTATATTATATGTACTTTAAGTTGGGCATATTACTAGCTCAAATCTGCATGTCTGCCTGATGTGCTTCCAAACCCTCTTATTTCTTTGAGCAGCATAGACCTCCCCCAGCCACCACGTCAACGTCCTGTTGCAGGCTGTAATATCAATGTTCTTTCAGACCAAACTAGCTTCCAACTTTAATTTATAGATACCTATACAGGGTGGGAAATGTGCCAGCAACTTTCATTATCAGTTGAAGAAAAATGATCAGCAAATTCTAAATTAAACCAGCTACGAAAATATTCCAGTTGTGTCTTCTTTGTGCCCAAAGAAATGAGCAGGCTTGGAGCCTGAGTCAGCTGATACCGAGTAAAAGGGTGGGATACAATTTATTCCAATATGCATTAGTAGACAATGGTGCAATTCTATTTCTGTTGCTCAAAGCCTGCCTGGGGCTTATTTACACTCAGCTCTGAGAAATGAAAAGCATGCTTCAATAGGAGTGAGCAGATCATGGATCCAAAATGTTTGGCTCCGGAGTTCCCAGCTCTCATCAGCTTTGCTTCTCCCAGTGAGCTTGTTCATGCTAAGGGCTTTCTAGGGGTTAGAAGACTAGCTCAGATGTAGTAAAGCTGATTGGCAAACTGACAAAAAGCTGAATTATTAGCAAAAATGTAAGTGGCCTTTTACAACCTACCACTCAGAAGCTCAGTTAGAATGATCATTTGGAGCTGAAGAGATGGTGAAAGTTTGCTTAGCATTAGAGGAAATGAAGGGGTGGGGTGGGGTGTAGAAAGATATATGAGAAAACTATTTTATTTTATAAAACAAATCTGTGATTGTGATTGGATTGCTAATAAGAAGGTTAAGATTTTCTGGAAGCTCCTGAAATTTTTTATCAAGTCTATGATTCTGGTGTTTTGCCCTGAAGAAAATTGTATCTACTTGTTTAAGCATGAAGCTTCCATCTGTTCCATCTTGATTTAAAAATGCAGTTAAAAAAACAAAACAAAACAAAATCTGCAAGGCACTGCCTTATTGAAAGCACAAAATCTCCCTACTTATCACTCAAGTAAAGTATAGATTAAAACAACAAGCCTAGAAAGATAGGATTTCACACAATGCCAGTGAGGCTTCATTTGCAAAGTTTTTATTTGCAATATGTGTAAAACTCAAATTATTCACGTAGCTGAAACTAATCTCAGATAGTTGTTATGTAGAAAGATATATGAAAGGTAATTAACTTGCAAAGAGATGTTTGCCGTCACATATTATCTCTCAAATGATAGGATAAACTTAAGAAATTTTTTTTGTGTGTGGCAAATAATATTTTCTTCCAGAATACATATATGGCATTTGATAGAATTCAGTTTTGGAATAATCTGAAAGAAGTAAACCTAAATCAGTTGTCAGGATTCTTTAGTTCTTCAGTTACATAAAGTTTCACCTTTAAAATTATTCTTTTTCAGCGTAGTGGGGCTATACTAAAAAAAAAAAAAATTGCATGTAGTTCTGTGGATACTGATTGTATTTCATAGATTTCTTTAAACATCCATGGTTATTGATATACCTCTGAAGTAGTGTGTTTAACAATGATATGAACTGGTTGTAAGTGGTGACTGAAAATACGGAAAGCAAATCAGGATTAGCCAAGCATAGGATACAATACTTCGGTTGTGTGTGTGTGTGTATTCATGTATTTGGTGTTGTGGGAAGTTAACATTACTACTATTTTAGAAGATATGTTTAATTATTTTATTCAAGAAATAAAATGGCGATCATGTTAAGCTTCTTTTCAAATAGGCCCTCTTAATTTGTGCTTCTGTCTTATTCCTTGTGCAATTTTGGGATCACAGTCACATTTGCGAATCTGATAAAAATCATAGATTTTTCTCTGTGATGTAAAGGAATGCACAGAGCATACACAGCCAATTTTATATATGAATACAGATGTTTCATAGAACCCATGAATAGCATCCATGGATTGTAGTTTAAAAAAAAAAAACACCAAAATCTCCTTAGACATCTTTTCTTCTTATGTAAGTGATTACTTTTTAATCAATATTTTGAACCATAAAAATTTACTCTGGGAGGGACTTTAGGGATTATCTAATTCAGTTCCCTTCAAACTCAGAGAGGTAAAGTGATTTCCCCAAGGACAAACAGCTAATAAATACTAGGGTTAAGATTCAAATGCAGGTCCACTGCTCTTCCAATTAAGGTAGAATTCAGAGTCTAAAAATATGTTGCAAGAACTAAAAGAGGGAAAAAAACAAAAGTAGACTTGGTACAGCAAAAATTCCAAACACTATGAGAGCCATCCTTCCCAGCAACACATATTTCCCTCCTGTGATGACATAAACACCAACATAAATAAAGGGCCTGCTTCTCACTTTTACTGTCCAAATCATTTAGGGCTAATCTGAGCACAGAACTCCCATTAACCTCAAAGGGACTTTAGTTCTCGGTCCAGATATGGAGGATGCTAAGCAAGAAAAAAATGCAGGCCAATGACTTTGAGATAAAAATGGGAAACAAATCACCGAATGACAGTGGAATAAGACAAATACTCTGCATCCCCACACACTACTAAATTTCTCTGACAATCGCCCTTAATCTCTAGACACTCGGATCTCATTCTTTCACAATATTGTTTCTATCACAACTATAGGACAACCAACGAAACTGGCTTATTTCTTCCCAGGGAAACTCGGGTACAATTTGTCAAGTGGTAATTGTGTTACCTGCACTATTGATTTGGGCATTCATCCCACGAGGATCTTGGTCAATGATGCTGTTGGCTTTGAGCTGCATTACCTGATGTTACTCTTGTAGACACATTGCAGTAAAAGACTTCTGTTTCTTTCAAAGAAGGCTAAGTACAAATCTTTCTTAGAAAGTTAATGTTCTTCAATTGGGAAGCTAACCACAGAACTGCAAGCTACCTGGCCATTGCCCAGTGGATTGATTTCAAAAGCAGCTACTGTTTAATAAAGAATAGCAGATCAAACACAAAGTAAGGTTAATTAATAATGGAAGGATTTCCAGCTTCCTTTTCAGTAAGTCATAACAATCAGATGACAAACAAAATATCTTTAATAATCTCCCTAAATTGTGGAACAAGTGATAATCTGGAATGGTGCTTCTCAGATTTTAGTATGAGAAGAAATCGCCTAGGGATTTCGTTCAAATGCTGATTATAATTCAGTAGACCTGTAGTGGGCTTGCATTTCTGACAAGCCGCCAGAGACTACTGATCATACTTTCAGTGGTAGAGAGTAAGATGCCTGTGGGCTGAGATTAAATCAATGGTGCATTTTATCCTAATAAGCACTAATGCATACCAAGTACCTACCATTGCCAGACAGTTTACTTCTATTACATCTGGTGCTCATAAAACCTCTCAGCTAAAGATGTTATTGCTCCCATTTTACTGATAAGGGTGAGACTCACAAAGAAGAAATACAATGTGTCTGTGGTAGCCATTTACAAATGGGTAGAAATGGGGCCTGAATGTAGGGGTGTCCAACCCAAATCCTTTTCACACATTTTGTCATTAAACAAACATGAGTAGGTTGCCTACCATGTACAAGAATGGTTCTAAATATCAGGGAGACAGAAGCAGTGCATATATGAAGGGATGTAATCCTATAGAGTGTGTTAGCAGGGAAGACTGACTCAAACCAACAAATTCCAAAATTTGCCATTTATGATTTGCTAAGTACTGTGAAAAAGGATGTTATGAAAGATTATTAAAGGAAAGCCTGGCCTAATCTGGGACAAAGTTAAAAAGGCTTCCCTGAGGAAATGCCTTTTGAGTTCAGCCTAGAAAGATGAGTGAATGGGGTGGGTCAGGACGAGAGCAGCAGAATAGGCCTAACCAGGCGGATGAGTAGCAAGTGTAAAACTCAAAGGGAGAGAAAACTACCAGTGTGATGGGAGGGAAGTGGCTTGTAGAGGGGCTGGTGAGAAAGGCACAAACCCGATTATTGTCAGGTCAGGGAATCCATGCTAATTATTTTGATAATAATGATGGTCTTTCTCTACAAGTGAGGAAAGTCTGGGAGGGTTTTTAACAGAGGCCACGCACGGTGAAGTTTAGGTCACCCTGTGATTTCGAGCAGGAAAAAGATTGAAGGAGAGCAAGCTCAGGAAGACCCCGTTAGGGTGTAGATTGAATTAATGGTGACCGTGGAGATGTCAATATCGAGATAGCTTCTATCTAATGGGGATGGGCTGGCGGGATATGGGCACATTACTGCGGATCACCAGGCCTATTGAGTTGTTTGCATTGTCTCATAATTTGCAAAGGAAAGCCGTCCTTTCAGCTGCAATACTGACATATTTGTTGTCTGTTACCGTTAAGATTATATATATATATATATAAAAAGAACCAACAGGTCAATATTTTGAGACTGCCACGCCACAGTGAGCATAAATCTTGTGACTGCCGGAAGTTCAGCGATTCCCGGAAGTACATTACCATGCTTGTATTAGTTTTCTATTGTTGCTTTAACAAATTACCACAAACTGTGCAGCTTAAAACAATACAGATTTATTATCTTATATTTCTGGAGGTCAGAAGTTTAAAATGGAACCGCAGGGCTGTTTTCCTTCTTGGTCTCTAGTGGGAGAATCCATTTCCTAGCCTTGCCCAGCTGCCACAGTGCTGGCATCTTCGGTCCCGGCCCCTTCAACGTGACTCTGACCTCCGCTTCTGTGGTCACATCTTCTTTTCTGACTCTGGCCCTCCTGCCTCCCTTTTATAGGATAAGCACTGAATAATTCAGGATAATCTTCTATTTTATGATCTCAACTTAATCACATCTGCAGAGCCCGTCACCATGTAAGGCGACATAGTCACAGATTTTAGGGGATTAGGATGTAGACACAGTGAGAGCATTATTCTGTCATGTATAGAATTCTCCTGTCACTTCGAATTACAAGCGTTAGACAGAATTCATGACAGCACCTAGGTTCTCAAGAGTTTCTAGAGTTTAAACTATAGAACATGGATGACAAATTCCAAATCTATAACATATCTAGACTTTTTAATAGATGCCAATCAATTATAAAAATGAACCAAGTGTCCTTAGTGTCTCATGAGGCTAAAATGAATACAAATGTCATATGTCCTAAAAACACAATGAAATTAAACAAATGGCATAGTGAAAGGACTGTGTTAAGTAGTTAGAAAGACCCAGATTTGAATAACAAATTTTTTACTTTGCTCAGCAAGAAAACATATAACTGTTGATTAATTACCTAGAAGTGGGATGCTGGGCATAGGAGATATATATAGACGTATAGAGAGAGCTTACCTGATACTGCCAAATAGTTTTCCAATATGGTTGTACCAAATTACACTCCTAATAGTTGTGCATAAGAGTATCAATTATTCTGTGTGATCTCCAATACAGGATTTTGTCGTTTTTTAATATTTTACTAATTCTAAAGCTGATATATCTTCCTCATTTTAATTTGTACTTCCCTGGTTATAATAATAATAGTGAAAACATTTCCTTACTTGCCGTCTTTTCACATCTGGGCATCATATTTTACAAAATGTCTTTTTCAGATTTTGCCAATTTTTCTATTAAATTATGTATCTTTTTACATTGGGTTGGGGCAATATCCATGTATATACAAACACATGTATTTGAGATATAAGATATTTGTCAGTATGTGTATTGCTAATATTTTCTTCCATTCTGCAAATTGCCTTTTTTATCTCTTGATGTACTTTGATGTCTAGAACTTCTTACTTTTAATGGATTCCAATTTATAAAGAATTTTCTTTGTGGTTAATGCTTTTGAAATCATTGTCTAACACCAAGGTTATGGAGATATTTTTCTAAATAATTTTTTAGAATCTCTGTTACTTTAATCTTTTTATTTTGACCTACATTATCACTTGAAATTAATTTTTGTATTTGTTATAAATTTGGAGATTACAGGCAAAAGGTATTTTTCTTCATATGGATATCTAGCTGGCCTAACACTATTCATTTTAAAAGAATCATTTGTCAAAAATCATGAGCTATAAATGTATAAATATTTCTAGACCCTCAATTTTATTCCATTGGTCTATTTATTTCTATTTCAATAGCACCTGTTTGAAATAATTGTAACAAGTTTTATAATAATCCTTGCTACCTGGTAATGGATAAGTTCTGTAAGTCTTATTTTTTTACCTTAAAGGTTATCATTTTTTACCTTAAAGGTTGGATTTTATGAGGAAGGAATTTAATCTAGAGATTGGGGAAAATTGACAAATTTATAAATTGAGTTTTCTAACTCATTGGCTTAGCATTGATTTAGATTTTTCCTTTAATTTCTCAATTATGTATTAGAGTTTTAAAAATTTAAGTCTTGTGTATCTTTTATTGCATATAGTCATAGGTATTTTATGTATTTTAAGCTATTGGAAATGGTATCTTTTAAATTTGTTTTCCATTTTTGATGCTAGTACATGAAGTAGAATGGATTTTTATATGTGAACCTTATATCCAGAAACCTTGTTAAATTCACCTATTAATTCTAACAATTTAAATGTGATTCCATTGGATCTCTTTCTTACACAAGCATGTAATTTATCTTTAATGTTTCTCCCCCCCAACCGCTCATTTCTATTAGAACAAATGTTTCTTGCTTTATTGCGTTGGCAAAAATCTCCAGTATGTTGTTAAATATAACTGGTGATAGGGCATATACTTTCTTATCCAAATCTGAGGGATAAAAGTTTTAATATTTAGCAATTCAATATAATGCCTGATGTGAAAGTAAACTTTTATTCCTTTTCTCCTGAGGTTTTTTAAAGCCATAGATGATTATTGACATTTATTACATGATTTTTCTATTTCAATTCAAAAGATCATATTTTTCTCCTTTTATCCATTAATACATTATACTGAATTTTGAATGTTAAAAAATACAAAACTTTGCACAGCTGGAACAATCACGTCTTTTGAGATGTAATTTCCTTTTTAAAAATCACTGATATGCCACACCAAATGAATCAGAGCCCCTACTGTTTATGCCCTTATATGATTCCCTTCCCTTGAATCTGTGCTGGTCATGTGACTTGCTTTTGACCATTAGCGTATGGTGGGCAAGTCATGCGAATTCTGAGTTTAGATCATAAGGCTTTAAGCTTCCTCCTTGATCCCAGAAAACGCTCCTTCTAGGGGAAGCCGGCTTTCCTGCAGGAAGTTCTATTTCACTGAGGCCTTGAGGAAGCCCAGACTAGCCATGTGGAGGGGCTCCATAGAGAGTGAAAAAGGCCCCTCCAAACCCCAGCTATTCCAGCCCTCTCCGCACAGGCACCAGGCACGTGACTAAAAAAGAATTCGGATGATCCCAGCTACCATCTGACTGCACGTACATGGAATACCCCAAGAAAAAACTTCCCAACTGAATCCTGTCCACCTATAGACCTGAGAGAGAAAAGATTTTTGCTTTCAACTACCAAATTTGGGGTGATTTTTAATGAAGCAATAGATAATTGGAACAACTGGAATTGATTTGTTTATACTTTATTCAGGGTTTTTGTGCCTATATACATGAGAGGGATTAGTTTGTAATTTTCTTTTTTGTGTTAATTAAGACAAATTTTGGTTATGCTTGCTCCACAAAATTAGTTGGTATACATTTTATCTGTGTCTGTGTAATAGCAATGATATATTCTTTTTAAACATTGGGAATTCACTCATGAAGCAATTTCAGCATGGAAGGTTCTTTGTAGGATGGCTCTGAATTACAGAACCTATTTAGTTGAGATTATAGTATAATGTAGATTTTTTTTTGTATCAGTAATGAAAGACTATTTCTGAGGAAATATGCCTGTTTTATCTACAACCTCAAGAATATTGGTCAACATTTGTTCAAAATATTCTCTTGTTTTATTGTCTGTAGAATCTGCAGTATCCCTTTATGCATACTTCATATTGGTAATTTTTGCCATTGCTCTTCTTGATCATTCTTCTGGGAGATTACCAATGGAAATCATATTCTGATTCTTTTATGTTCAGCTTTTCTATGTCATTATACTTAAGATGTGCCTCATAAGCAGGATAGGGTTGAATTTCATATCTTTAATTTTTTCTGACAATATTTATGTTTTAATAGAAATATGTAGTTCATTTATATTTAATGTAGCTATGATTTTTTTGGACTTAAATTTCTCATTTTACTATTTGTTTTGCTATTTGGCCTAGTTTCTCTAATTCTTTTGTTTATCTTTTCTTGACTTCTTTTGGGCTAAGCAAGTTGATGAGGATGATGATAATAGTGATTAATTTTACACTTTATTTCATTTCATTCCTCTTTTATTAGATTTTTAGTTATACATCTTTTCCATAATTTGATTAGTTTCTCTCCAGATTTCCACAGGTACCATTGATTTATTAGAGTTATTAGCAGTGAGAATTTTCATCACTTCCTAAACATTTAAGAACATTCGAATGCTTTGCCTCCTTTCAAACACCTCTTTTTTTGTGCTATTACTTTTACATGATTTAATCTTACATTTATTTTAAACCCAGAAAATATTATTATTTTTGTTTTGTGTAGTCAACAGGCATTTAGATTTACACAAGTATTCATTTTTACTAAACTATTTATCCCATTCTGCTTTTCTGATTTTCCACCGAGGATCAATTTTCTTCTCCCTGAAAAATTGTCATTCATATTTGTTTGCTGGTGGTCTGATTACAGTGGATCATTCAATTTTGTCCTAAAATGCCCTTATTTTATGTTTATATTTTAAAGGTATTTTCAGAAGATTTAGAATCTATGCTGGCAGTTACTTAATTCTAGGCTTTCAAAGATGCCATGTCTGTTTTTTGAAGGTAATGTGCACCCTCTCCCATTTCTTGTTGATTTTGTATTTTTCTTTTTCTTTGGTTTTCAGAATTGACTATGGTGTGCCTAGTGTGTACTTCCTGGTATTTATAGTTTCTTGAATCTATAGCTTATTTCTGCAGTTTTGAAAAATTCTCAGTTATAGTCTTTTCAAATATTTTGCTCTAATACGTTCTCTCTTTCCTCTGTATCTTTCATTTTCATTGAACATATTTTATATCTTTTGTATACCATACATCTCTTATGATCTTTCATGTGTTTTCTGTTACCCTTTTCATGTTTCAGTCTGATATTTTCTATTGATTTATATTCCATTTCAGTAATTTTCTAGCCAATGTCTTACTGTTTAGCCTAAATTTTTAGTTCCAAATTGCAATTATTTTATTTCCTACTCTGGAATTTTCAACAGATTCTATAGTTATGGATTGCAATTTTCTGGCATAATTCTTCATCTTATGTCTTTTTTTACACATGTGCATCATAGTTATTTTAAAATCTTTTCTGATAACTTTAAGTTTAGGGCCACTTGTAAGTATTATTCTATTAAGGATTTTTTTTCATCTTTGTGTTTGTTCATTTGGTCCTGTCTAATCAGGAACTGAGAATCCCTGGATATGGTATATAAAAGTTTATAGAGGCTCTACATGATGCACATTTCCTCTAGAGATTATTTAAATTTTACCTGATGGACAGCTGAATAGGGACAGATGAAGCAGATTATATATTAAGTATTTTCAAATTTATTTATGGATAATATGCTGTCACTGTGAGAAAAATATGAAGAGATACCATTGTTGAAATATTTTACCACTCTTTATATGTGAATTTGAAGGCCTAATCTTAAATTTTAAAATTAAAGGCCTAGGTTTAATTTTAATGGTTATCATAACTGAAAGAATCTCTACCCCCAAAAAATAACACCAATAGAAATGCATCGTTGTTTTCACCTACTTCATTTTATTCTGTACCCTTATCTTACATGCCCTAAATTAATAGAGGAAAGAGGGAATATACTAAGCAGAAAGAGAGAACTGTTAAGATATAATTGCTGGGTTGGACAAGGCTGAGTAAATATCCATGGCCAAAATAGAGAAGTTCTGGGGTTCTTTACTCCACTGCACATACTTTATCTGCATCTCTACTATAAAAAAATTATGTTAATGTATAATTTCAACAAGCCTGAGACATTTAATTGATAAACAGTGAGATGACCTAGGTATATTATCTTAGAAAATACTTGGTAGACTTCACTCCTGTTTGACTTGAAAATACATGCTATCCAATATCTTGTCTTACTTCCAAATCTCAGAAATTGCCCTGTCAGTGGTATATGGTGAAAAATTTTGGCACAATCGATAAGGTCAAGAGGTAAAAGCAAATGGAAATCACCCATTTTTTTCTCTGATTTTCCATGGTCAGAAGTACATGATTAACTATCATACTTGAGTACTTATATCATCACGTTTTCAGCCACATGATACAGTCCTTATAAAATCTTTTAATTATTTTAGCTAAAGACATTTTTACTCCTAAAACATTAAACATATCCATAACTTCTTCAGTAAGAAGGCAGAATGAAGAAGCCAGCTATTACCAGTCAATACATTAATATACATAATCATGCTCCAATATGCAAAGTATCAAGTTTAGTCAAAAAAAATTAAAAAAAGGAGATGGAAAGAAGGTTGGAAATTCTCAGGATAGAAATAGTTTATTTTGCTGAAATATCCAGGTAAATCTTTCAGTTCTCTATTTGTACATATAAACTGGCCCAGTGAATTCTTCTTGAAACCGACTTGCCATCTCCCAAATCCTTAAAAGAAAAAAGAGTGAATTTGTTAACCAGAAAGAGGGAACCATGTAGAGCAACTCAACATTTTTCTCCAAGGAGAAATTGATTTTCTACTGCAAGTTTTCCAGTTGACCAAATTTACACTTACAAAGATATTTATTTATTCACAGACTATTGAGAGTTTTGTGTAGAAATATTTAGAGCAAATCCAGACACTTTTTATATGGATCTAGTTGAAAACATTCACTTCACACGCATTCTTTGTGTTTTTCTACTTTTCAAAATTTTGATATTCTACCAGTTCAGTCTTAGGAATTGTTAATATACCCAAAAGAGCATTTCATTCCCAGAGTCTTTGAAACTTAAAATCTTAATTCTGATTCACCATCTTCTTTTCTAGCCAATAATCCTGTAATGTGGAAGATAAATCCTGGTAGTTCTGTTTGGGAATTTCTTGCTTTTCATAATATTGTAGAACTGGGAAGGACTTTGGAGAATATCCAACCACTTCACATTTTAATTGGAGAAGTTTTAATTTAATGTTATGGAATGCATCCTTATTTTGCCTCTTACCAGAATACCAGTGTGATGGTCAATTATGTATGAACTTGAATGGCCTGTGGCACCCAGTTATTCAATCAACCACTAAGCGTTCTAGGTGTTGTGAAATATATTGCAGATGCAATTAAAGTCTATAATAAATTGACTGTAAGAAAGAGAGGTTGTCCTGGATAATGTGGCTTGTTTGATATCTGTGTTTCTGTTTAATCCATAATCTCCATGAGAGGAAGGACCATGTCTGGTTGTTCAGCAGGTTTCACACATTCCCTGGCACCAATCCCCAGTTGTGTTACCTTAGAAAAGAGGCTCACACAACTCTCTGAATATCACTGTTAGATGGATATAATAATACCTGCCTGCAATGTTTGGTTCATGTGTCAACTTGGCCAGGTAATAGTGCCCAGTTGTCTGGTCAACCAAGCCCTGGCTTGTTAATACAAGGACATATCATGGACTTAAACCATTGGTAAGCTGATTGCATCATGGTTGATTACATCTACAATCAGCTAAGGAGAGTGTCTTCAGTAACGAGAGATTTTTCATCCCATCAGTTTAAGGCTTATGAAAGAGGTGTGATGGCTTTAGCAATCAGAAGAGAGCTTTTATCTCTCCATCAGCCAGCCAGCTTCTCCTGGGGAATTCATTAAAAACCTTCATTGGAGTTGCCAGCTTGCAGCCTCCAAATTACAGAATTTGAACTAGTGCATCCCCACAGTTGTGTGAGACACTTTTATAAAACTTCATAATGTTTACAGATATCTCTTGTTGGTTCTGTTTCCCTGGAAGATCCTAACTAACACAATATCCTAAAAGGTTGCTGTAATATTTAGATGAATTAATGTATATAGAGCAAGAAGCGTAGTGCTTGTATCATACAAGTTCTCAATAAACAGAAGAGATTACAATTGTGATGTTATGACAATGTAATGATGATGACAATAAGTGTGCAAGTGAGAAAACTTTTGTGTCATATCTTCTGTTTTCACGTTATTCTCGTTCCAGTGCTTTCTAATTTTTAATATTAAGCTTCATGTCTTTGACAGAATGTGACAGTTTAGTGTAATGGAAAAAAGAGCAAGGTGTGGGACCAGACAAACTGGGATACATATCTTGGTTCCACCTAGGGTTTCCAGATATAGCAAATAAAAATACAAGATGCCCAGGTAAATTTGAATTTCAGATAATCAATGAATATTTTTACAATAATTATATCCACTGAAATATTTAGAATATAAGGAAATGAAAATATTTGTTGTCTATATGGAATTCAAATATATCCAGATGTCCTGTATTTTATATGGCATCTCTAGCCCCATCCTTAACGGCTGTGTGATATTAGCAAACTACTTAATCTCTCTGTGTCAGAGTTTCCTCAGCTGAAACATGTGAATAATAATAGTGTTCAGCATGGGGTTTCTATGACTATAAAGTATAAGCATATATACTTTTACATATATATATATTTAAACTATATATAATGTGTGTATGCATATACACACACATTTATATATATATATATATATATATATATACACTTAGAGCAGTGCTTAGAACAGTGTCTGGTTTTATTTCAGATTATGGCAAGACTTCAAATTTATCCTTCTGAAAACAATGTTTTGGAATTTGGTAGAGCCAGGAGACTTTGGTTAGTGAGAGAGCCACTTAGGAAGCATTCATTTTAGTAATACAACTAGCTATTTAAAAAGTATGGAGTTCTGTTGAAGTAGAATTCATTAGCATATAAATGTTTCTTTCAACAAGAGAAACAAGAACATAAACTTCGTAACTGCCACATATAAAAACTTTTTCACATTTATTTCTAAATCTTGACATTCATTATGCAAAAAACTAGAGTTTTTACTAAACTTTTCTACAATTTTATTGAATCCTTATGAGTTTCCAAAACAGCCCTATAGGATAGCTAGTACCAAGTAAATTCTATTTTTGTAGAAAAAATTACCCAAGTTTCCTTTGGATGCATTTACTGTGGAAGTTGAAAATCTATGCCTGAGCTGTGAGGTTAGGTAATTTTTATACCATATGGGTTAAAGTTGGGAAAGGATTGGTGGTTTTAACTTTATGTTCTGGTACTACTGTGACTATATAAGTGTAAAATGTCATAGTATTGAATGCGATGCCTGTTATATGGAAATTTTGTGCTTCATTTTACTATATTCATTTTTATCTGGTTTGTTTAATATACTTGGTCCAATTGAAATAAGAAGTATTATCTTTTGGACAATAATTATACAAGAGAAAGAGCATCTTAGATATTGGTGAAAATCTTAAAAGCATATTAATGAGGATTTATGATATAAATAAACTATAAATGTTCTGTGGTAGTGTTTCATATGCATAGGATATGTGCTTGATGAGATACATTTCTACATAGACTAGTACAATGATGACCAATGATTGAAATTTACTAATTTTTATTAAAATAGTAAAACTAAAAAAAAATAGTAGAACTATTTTCTGTAATATTGCTTCACCTTCCAAATTTTGAACCAGTTAGAAGAGAGCATTTTAGGTCATCTGTAATCACAGTATTTAACAGCAGACCCCCACCCCACCCCCATCTTTAGCCATCACTAGCATTAATGAAGTGGTTTACGTACACATAGCTATTTTTTTTTAAATCATGAAGGAAGACAGATATGGGGGATATGCCTTAACATTATTTTATAAGGCTCTTTTGCATAAAGTCCAAATCTTCTAATAATGACTTTTTTTTTCTCCCTCTTCCATGTTGTTCCTTTATCAGTCTTCCCTTCTCTGTCTTACCAAGCCAGCCCACAGTCACAGCTAACTCAGTGCCCCAAACACTCAGAAACACAAACACATGCACACGAACACATAAATGAAGTTTCCTCCTATTGTCTCACTTGTGAGCACGCCTCACCTCCCAACCTTACTGCAGCCATACTGACAGAATGAGAATTCAGCCCATCTACACTGATAGTTTGACAAGTCGTTCCATCTGCACTGCTCTTTTACATGCTGTTCCTTCATTTGGGAATATTTACCTTTCTCTTCACGTTTCCTTCTCCCCACACACATCTTCTCCCTGGTTAATGTCTGCTAACTCCTCAGGCAGGATTAGGAAGTTACCTCTGACCAGCAAAGACTAGATTGACCAATTGTAATATATCATGGTAACATCTTGTACTTAACAACATACGGACAATATATACCTGGTCTGCTTACTTCCCTGTTCCTGCCTCTAATCTTTAGCAGCTTAAGAGTGGAGATGATCCTGTTCAATGTTATACTCCGACTTGGTCCAGCAAAACTAGGCTCTCAAATATCAAATGAATGATGAAATAATTTCTCCATTTGCATATTGGGAAGTTGAGAGTAAACAACTATTGGACTCAAAAAGATGAACAAATGAGGTATTATTCCTGAAGCCTTCTAATGTAGTAGAATCAGCATTGGCCTCGGTGTAAAGTACAGATTTTTTTTTTACTTATTTGATTCAGCAACTCATTCCAATTATGGCCATAATACTCTGCTTCTTATCAGTAGTCACACCTTTTGAAAAATTATCTTCATATATTTTATCCATATCCTCACCTCTAATGTATTCTTCAGTCCTCTATGGTTTTCATCTTTTCATTCCACTGATTCTGACTTACAAAAGGTCAGAATGGAGCTCTATGTTTTCGGACAACATCCTTTCCTATTGAAATAAATCTCTTTTCTCTTGGCTCCACAAGCATCACATTTTCCTAGTATCTTCCTACAACAGTGACTTCTGCTTCTTAGCCTCGTTTCCTGGCATCCTCTCTTCCCATTATCTAATGTGGCATATCTGAGGGTTCTGCCCAAGCCTTCCCATCCATCTACACAGAGGCTGTCTGTTTATCATCTCTACTTGGCTTTGTCATGGGCTTCTCAATATGAGGAATGATTCCATGCACCTGCTTCCTACACCAGCTCAGTAATTCCGGAAAACTAGAATCCATCTGGCTTAATTGTGCCATGCTATTTATATAATCCATTAGTAAATCCTACTATATTTTAAATATATGTTGAATTATTTTACCTATTTTTTGCAAGTTACACAGCTATCAACCTGATCAAAGTTACCATGACTTTTCACCTGTATTGTAGTAGACTCCAAACTGATCTCCTCATGTCCATTGATGCTACTCTTCAATCCATTTTTCACATAACAGTGGGCTACATAATCTCTTAAAATTGTAGATCAGATGATGCATTTTTTCTTGGTAAAACCCTTCAATGACTTTAGATTACCCTTAAAATAAAAAAAGGACTTTCATGATTTGCCCCTAAACTATTTTTCAGCCTTTTAGTTTAGAGAATTTCCTTTATTAAGTTTAGATGATTCTTCCCCTTGACCATATTCTACTAAATCCTTCACTTATCTGGCTGCTGGAATTTCCCTAACAGACTGTTTTTATCCTTCCTATTTGATTTTATTGAGCCCTCCACCAGGCACGCAATCTTTCATCGCTTGTACATGGACGGATTTCTTTCAAACTCCAAGTTTTCAAGACCATCTGACACCCTATCAAATTTATTTCTGTTTCCCTTATCTCATTTGCTTCTTTGCTTTGTAGCAGCGGTCACGATTGGAAATTGTGTGTGATTTGTTTGTTTCCTGTTTGTCTCTTTCCCCACCACCCATTTAAACCAATATCAGTCATAATATTTGCCATTGTTTATCACAAAGAAACTCCAGTGCATTCATTGTAGGCACTCATTAAATATTTGTTGACTGAATATGTCAGTGGGTGTTACTGAGTGTGTGTGATTCCTGCATGTCATTTTAGGCTCTGTAAAATGAAAGGATTTGGACTTGACCATCTATGAACTCTTTTCCAGCTCTCAAACTGTTTGAATTTCTGATCAAATCCATCTTTAAGTACTTATTTGTAAGATACAATGTACAAACAAATTAAGTGTTTAGAGTTGTAGTACAAATGTTTAAACAAATAAGATTGAAACTAATTTACTGGGGCACTTGCTCTCTGAGACCTACATTAACTACCATGCAGAAACTTTTTTATAGTACAGAGAATTAAGGCCTCATTTGTAATTGGTTTTGAATTGCAGTAGCTTCCTTACACTGTCAAGAGAAGCCTTTGTAAAATTCCTTGCATAATACTTAATGATTGATTTTTCTTAATTACTAAAATATATCAGTATACAAGCAGTTAATTTTTATTTTTAAAATCTAGGACTTCATGATTCTGGAAAAATTATGCTTCTTTTTTAAAATAGAAATGTCTTACTTTTGGAACCATATATCTGAAATTAATTCATTTTGTGGGATGATATTCAGAATTTGAAACTCAAAATGTTTGTTTACCAGATGAAGTTTCAGCTGTAGTTTTAGCAGTCACTCATAGTTAGCTACCCTACAACCATCTCCACCCATTCCTGTCTTCTTTTTCCTTCTAAGAACCCAATTTGTTGAGCTATCTTTTTTTCACAAGGCTTTGTGTTTATGAGTATGTGCATGACATCCTTTGCTTTGGTTTGTCAAAGCTACCAAAAATGCAATATACCAGAAATGGGTTGGCTATTAAAAAGGGAATTTATTGTTACAGGTTTACAGTTCTAAAGCCATAAAATTGTCAAAACTAAGACATCTAAAGGAAGACACCTTGACTCAAAAGGGACCGATGCTAAAGGAAGGAAGGGGGAACTCTGGTGTATACATATACTATCGAGCAGCTGCAAAAAGGAATGAAGTTGTGAGGCATGCAACTAAGATGAATGAACCTTAAAGACAGTATGTTGAATGAAGTGGCAGAAACAAAAAGACAAATATTATCATGCCTCATTCAAATGGACTAACAATAATATACAAACTTGGAGAATTGAAGTCGAGAGCATGGGTTATCAGAGAGGGGCCTATTGTAAAGAAATAGGCCCTTGCTAGCTTACTCTCTAGATTATAAGCTCTTACAGCAGTCACATATATTCAGGAGTTGTAGCTGTTATTTCTAAATTCCGAGCTACTGAGTTACTTGAGGATAGCCTGGTTGTTCCCTGAAACTTCGGGTATGTATGTAACACCTGAAACTCTGAGGTACATCACTGAAACTATGAAAGTCAGCATTATTTCATACAGCCACTGTTAAAAAAGTTGAAAAAGTGATCAAACTTCAACTAGAGAATGAATGAAGCTGATGCAGATAGGGCTAAGGTAAATCCGAATACAGGGTATAGCATGATATGGCCCATATTTTAAAACTTCAACTTCTACGTGAGACCAAAGGAAAGGATGTTTATTTGGTGCAAAATTTATATTTTGGTAGTGCATTATCAATTTAACTTAAATGATCAGTTTATTTGAACACCATAATTACATGGAATCTTGAATAGATTGTGAGATTCTGTTGGTTTGTACAGATTAGTGTGATATATCCCAGAGTAATTTGGGCAAAGAATAAAAAGCATTTGCAAAGTCCACTTAAGGGACTGGGGAGAAAGGAAGAAATGTTAAACTTCCCCATCTGGGAAATTCCTGATATTCTCACAAGTAATGGGGACAACCAATTCAATAGACTGGGCCCTTGATCTTGGGGTTTGCCCCTATAAAACTTATTCCTGCAAAGGAGAAGCTAAGCTACTTATAATTATGCCTAAGAGTCATCCCAAGAGAACCTCTTTTGTGACTCAGATGAGGCTTCTCTCTCTAAGCCAACTCTGCAGGTGAACTCATTGCTTTCCACCCTACATGGGACATAACTCCCAGGAGTGTAAAACTCCCTGGCAACGTGAGACAGAACTCCTGAGATGAGCCAGGACCTGGCATCATGGGATTGAGAAAGCCTTCTTGACCAAAAGGGGGAAGAGAGAAATGAGAGAAAATAAAGTTTTAGTGGCTGAAAGATTTTAAACAGAGTTGAGAGGTTATCCTGGAGGTTATTATATAGATATCCCTTTTTAGCTTATGGTGTATTGGAGTGGCTGGAGGGAAGTACCTCAAACTGTTGAGCTGTGTTCCAGTAGCCTTGATTCTTGTAGGTGATTGCATAACTTCATAGCTTTTGTGATTGTGAAAACCTTGTGTCTGATGCTTCTTTTATCCAGGGTATGAATAAGTGAGTAAAAAAATAAGGATGATAAATAAATAATAGTAGGGGATAAAGGGTAAAAAATTTGGTACATTGAGATACTAGTTGTCAGTGAGAGGGAGGAGTAAGGGGTATGGGATATATGAGTTTTTTTTTTCTTTTTAACTTTTCTTCAGGAGTGATGTGAATGTTCTAAAAAAGATCATGGTGATGAATACACAACTTTGTGGTGACATCATGAGTCATTGATTATATCCCATGTATGGACTGTATGTGTTTGAAACTTTCTCAGTTAAAAAGTCGGTGGGCCATGGTGGCTCAGCAAGCAGTGCTCTCACCTGCCATGCAGGAAACCTGGGTTCATTTCCTGGTGCCTGCCCATGCAAAAAAAAAAATGGCCAATGACGTTCAGGGGTTCTCTGCCAGCTGGGAAGGCATATGGTGAGGTCTGCTAGCTTACTCTCCTGGCTTCTCATTTCAAATGACTTCCCAGTGGGTATTTTCTTTCTGCATCTGCAAACATCTGGGTCTCATGTTGGCATTAAAGCTTTTTCCAAAATTGTTCCCTCTTAAAGGGCTCCAGTAAAGCACTCCACCTTGATTGGGTGGAGACACATCTCCATGGAAACCACCTAATCAAAGGTCCCACCTAACAATATTGAATCAGGATTGAAAACCATGGCTTTTCTGGGGTACACAACAGTTTCAAGCTAGCACATCCTTTAATAGTGGGTTCTAATACTTCTAAGCCATCCATAGTTATCCATAGTTATTCTAAGCCATGGTATTCTAAGCCAATACCACTGGCGGTGATTGGTTTAGGTTCCTTTGATACCATTCCAGTCAATGAAACTTGAAAGTCTACTGGGTGGCTTCTGCTAAAGTTTTCATTGCTTGTAAACCCAAAGAAGAGACAACTGCTTTCATTCCAACAGCCACTTTCCTCTGCTGGCTATAGAAGACCTCTGGAACTACTGCAGCCACCCCATAGTAACACAGGAAACCAACCTAAGGCAAAAGTTGATGCTCCAGGGATGACAGGGAAAAGAATTGAAGAGCCTGATTCTTTGATAATACATTTTAATTGACATGTTTCTTAAAATATTAAGGTTTATTATTGTTCTGTAATGATACTCTAGAACTTCCTTAAAATAATTGTGATAAATCCTATTTAAAGTAGCAATATTTTTAGATATAGCAATTAAAACTCTGCTCAAATGTGGGTTAAATCACGTTAAAGATCTCTTAAAGTCTTTTGAAGAAATGTCTGCATCTTGTTTCCTATAAAGAGGAAAGTATCCCATCTCTTCGTGGAGCAATTCTTTGAGTCATTTTTCCACAAGGCAAATTAAGATAAATTGATTCACTGATTTACACTACCTTTTGCCACCTTACCTTCTAATGAAAATATGTTGAAGTAGTTGGATAGAGAGACTAGAGGAATCAAGATCAGTACTCTCCAACAGAAATATAACACAGAGTACAAGTATGAGTCATATAGGTAATTTAAAATTCTCTAGTAGCTATTATACAACAAGCAAAGAAACAGATGGAATGAATGTTAATAGTATATTTTATTAATACAATACATCAAATATATTATCATTTTAACATTTTATCCCTATAAAATCATTAATGAGGAATTTTACATTCTTTTTATTCATACTAAGTCATCAAAATATGGTGTTTTAAATTTGCTGACCATTTCAATTCAGAAGACAAGCCACAGTTCAAAAGTTCAATAGCCACATGTGGTTATTGGCTATTGAATTGTACAATCCAGGTTTATAATGAATAGAATAATGAAAATTGAACAATAGAGAAATGGAAATTGTGACATCAGATTGACTTGTGGATTAATACTAAACTCTATAACTGCAGTAATCAGACAAGCAAATTTTGACTATGCACCTTAAAGCTGAACCCAATATAATTTTATTGATCTGTGCGTAGCATTCAGGTAGGGTCTCAATATATTTTTTTAAAAAAAGCTTTTTCGGTATTCAAACCCTTCACTCTGACTTCTATCTTATGCCACATTTTTGCTGCAGCCTTTTTAGAGAGGGACCAAGTAGCTCATTGGAAATAGTAATTTCTTCCATTACAAGCTGGGATTTTTTTATGATAATGGCGTAATGAGGTCCACAATTTGCATTATTTGTAAATAAAATGGATGGATCCTGTCAAAGTTCTTCTGCTTAGCATATAATGAGTTAACCTCAGAGCTATATGAATGTATTAATAAGTACTCATTGTTTAAGTCTAAGGACTTCTGGGACTACAAGATAAATATTAAAAATATGTGTGTGTATATATATGTATGTGTGTGTTTTGTGTGTTTATGTCCACACATATATATACATAATGTATAAAAATGTATAAAAAACTGCCCTAAGTTGGGGAAATTTGGGGAGCCATTTCTCTCTTTCATACTTCTTTTCCTCTAGCTAGTCTCCTGCCACCTGTTTCCAGTGTTCAAGAGTTACAGCCTCAGCTATTAATTGCAATAATATAGTCAAAAACTCAAGACACTTATTGCAGTCACCCGTGATGGTACTTTCTTTCCTAAGGAGACATGTAACACTCAATAGGATCCACTACTCAACACTGAGGAGGAAAGGAGCCTTTTTGCTTCTTGGGCTCATTGCCTAGAAACTGGACTCAAAAACAGGTACTAAAAATTGTAGTAGAGAATATACAAGGAAAAAAAAACATGTAAGGTGCCTGCCAAGATAACTGGCATGCTCAGAACAATGTTAGTTTCCTTTCATATGTTTCAGATTTTCTAAATATATTCTTTACCCAAAAGAAGAAAATGTATGAGTTTTTGTTTTTTTTTTAAAGGAAGAGATAGTAAAAGCAAGCAAGGGAATGAAGGAGGAAGGAAGGAAGGAAGAGAGAGAGGGAGGGAAGGAAGGCAGGAAAGAACAGGGGAAGAAAGGAAGAATTGTCTGTAAGGTTAGCCTATAAATTCCTTAATAGGAAGCAGCATAGCATTGTGTAAAGAATTCAGGTTTTGGGTTACATGGCTAATCTCTGATCCCTCATTCTCCAGATGTCTTATGTGAGATGATTTACTTGACTCTGTGCCTCAGCTTTCCCATCTGTGAAATGGGAATAATAATAGTTATATTTTCATAGGATTGTTGTGAGGACTAAACGAGATACTTGCAAAGCATTCATAACTCTGCTCAGCACAAAGCAAGTGTTCAGTAATTGCCTGGCATTATTATGGTAAGGACTTGTCTTGCAAAACCATTCTGCAATACTCTAGGACTCTGGACACTAAATAGGAACATTTGATCGTGGTTATTGTGGCATTCTGTTTCCATTTGCAGAGGGCTACAGCTGGGATCATTTGCAGCAGAAAATGAGACATCTGGATGGAGAGAATAATAAAAACAAATGAGCACATGAAAAAAAACATCACTAGGAAATAAAACCTATTTTAAACTCTTTTGCTGCCTACCAGCTATGAAAAGAGATATGGACTTCTCTTTTTGTCAAGCTGAGGTTGGAGTGCACAGAAGGTTGGAGCTGACCTATATCTGTCAGTGCACATATTCCAGGGAGGAACACCTGTGACTTACCCCATGGCATTTCCTAGCTGGGGACAAAATCAGGATGAGATCCAGTATCTGTCACAGTCCTACATGGCATCAGGCCCTGTCCAAGTTCATGCCACATTTTATTCAGAATTAAATAAACTGCTTCACATGTCACTAAAAATTTGAGTGTTTTTTTTCTGCTGCTTCTCTCCATCTCTTCCCTCCTCCTCCTTTCTATCCACATTAGTTGATTTTGCTCTGGAAGTAGGCTATTCCACTCAAGGTGCTTTCGATGTTCTTTTGAAATGATGAGAACAAGATCCTTTCTGCAGAACAAGAACTGGTATTTAGAAAAAAAGGCCAGTCAGTTGCACATAAACCTCATCTTACAGGGATCCACAGGTCCAACCAAAATGCCATGCTTGATAGTAATGTTTAAAAAGAAGTCTTTTTGTATGATAGGTTTTATAAAGTCCTGTCTTGTTTCTCATTGTTAGCGTTTAATAGAAAGCATGGAAATTCTTTTTGAGAATCAATATTTTTATTGATTATTATGTTTATTATAAATCATAGCATTATACATTTTATAATATCTTTTTTATCATTACAAAAGGAATATACAAACTATTTTAAATTCAGGTTTAGACCCTCATTTGAGTGTTTCCATGTGCCTCCCATTGTACTAATGGGAATGTACAGATAGAGACATGATCCTGTCCAGGTGCTTAGAGCCCCTTAAAGGATCCCATCACGTATATAAATACATCATAATGAAACATGTTATGTGTCACAAGAAAGGCTTACAGAAAATAATGATGATGTACAGTGGGGGGTGAGGTTAAATATTTGGTAAGGAGTAAGGGGGTTATATTTGCTATAGTAAATAACACATACTTTACCTTATAAGTGATGGGGGATCATGAAAATATTTCCTTATTATGAAGAAAAAATTCACTTGCTGTAACAGAAGAATAGCTAAGGACATTTTTCAGTACAGAAACAACCCAACTATTTGAAAGTTTAAAAATAAAAATTTAAAGCTGATTTATGCACATACCCAACAACACATATATACATGCCAAAAATACCTGTAAACACACCTAAATATAATAATTCATGTCAAAAATGACACATATACCTGCATAAATATCTGTAAACACATCTAAAATACAGTAACTCATGCTGCAAATGAAATGTATACCTGCGTAAGTATCTATAAACACACCTAAACTATAACAATTCATATCAAAAATGACCTCACATTTTCAAGATCTAATAATGAATCCATGGTGTGGTGAGAACTCAAATGCAATGTCAGACAAAGAATGAAGCTATCAGATGGAGGGAGGTCTTGTGAAGCTGTCGTGTAAACCTGAACATTGAAGTTTTCTTTCTGCCTGGCAAAACAGTGAAGATATGTGTTTCAGAGATGTATTTAGCATTTGCTTTGTCCCATAAAATCGAATGAGTCAAGCATCTTCATTAGAATGAAAAGAATTTTTTTCTGTGGGGGACATAGAATTGAGAAGAAAAACAAAACAAACAAGCAAACAAAAACTCTAATATCAAGCTTGGGAAATATGTGGGAAAAAAAGGTAGATTTATTTTTTCTTCATTCAACGTGTTTACATATCCTGGGCAAATATATCTATATTTTTGTCCATATATCCTGGGTAAATCATTTCTCAGGTCCACACGAGGAAATGTCAATGTCCTATCTTCTGATGACAATGGCCATGATTGCAAAACAAACAAACACACACACACACACACCAACCATGGAGGATGTGGCGTGGGTATGAAACTGCTTTTGTTTCTATTCTGTTGCCATGTTCTGGGGGTTAACCATAAAAGGCAGCTGGGCCAGATGATTCAGTTCAGCCACTTTGCCTCACTCCCCTCCAGCAATTTCTGTAGAAGCTTGTCCTCCTTTCTGCAGACAAATCATGGATATGGAAGTGCTTAAGAGAGGAAAATAACACCAGCCAGTGAGATATGAGAAGTTAACTTTGACCCAGAAATCTATTTCCACTTTCTTTTGCTTGATCATTTAGAGCTGTCTTTATTCTCATTTATAAAGAACTAGGTACACATGTGTGCTCAAAGGCTCATGCTCTAAAGAAGATTAGACATGTAATAAACCTTTCAACAATAATACATCTACAAAGAGGATAAAATCAAAGACTGCCTTGTTGATGCAAGTCTCTTATTCTTTTAGTTGCATCCTACTGTTACTAAAAAATAAATCCTCAATGCTCTTTAATTCACAATTCCATGGCAAATTTCAGAAGAGCTGTATTTCAAAGCATGTGTTCTGAAGATACAGACAACCTCTGACATTAGGGAATTGCTGCTTCCTTCAAGCCATGTGCCAATCAAATGTGACCAATATCAAAGTGATCAGGCTGTTGGGGTTCCCACAGGGGGAGGGTACAGCTACTCTATGCTGAAAATTGCCTGGGAATCAGGAGAATTGAAGATTGCAGTCTGCCTAATGTATGGCTGATGGCAGGCAAATAAGCAGAAGCTGATAGCAAACATCTCACAAGGGCTACAAGCCTTTGAATGTGCGTCAGCTCTTCCCACCAGCCTAGGTTTTCAGAGACTCAAGGGAAAAGCACACAGATGTCATTTTTAAAAGAACAAAACTGATAATGCTGGTCACAGCGACACTTATACAGAATATGATTCCTAAATTACTCTAATGCAAGAGGTGAACAAAGATTTGTAGGAGGGATGTCACATGATTTTGTTCAATACAGAAGCATCAGAGAAGTTCTCTTTGCCATAAAATCTCTTTGCAACATTCACCAAGACTCAAACGTACTTATTGGTAAATTCATGGTTATTCCTGTCTCTCTTAGCGGGAACCCTTAACGTTGTCGCTGTACACATTCCAGTCCGTCTTATCCCAGAACTGTTTTGAATTGACCAATTTGTCCTTTGACCGACCATCTGTGGAACTCCCTTTCTATGTGCGTGATGTATCAAGTCGAAGGTATAATGCCAGCAGTCAGTAAGCACATGGCCAGATAAGTGACATACATGCATAAACACATCATTGTAAACAGAAAGTAGTAATATACGCAAGAAAGAGCATGGTACAGCAAACAGAACAACTTACTCTGTTTTGAAAGTGGAACATGTCTGGACAAGCTTCAAAGAGGAGAAAACACTACAATTGTATATTAAGGAACTTACAAGATCAATAGTCATGTGGTGGACATTCCAGGCAGAGGATTATGGATAAATTCAGAAGAATGGACAAGCCAGTATTCTTGAGAAGCTGCACACAACTCCGAGAGACCAGAGTGCAGTTCAAGATTGAGGATGCTGGATCAGACCAATGGAGGTAAGCAATGTCTGGGGCACTGATCATCTTGGGCAGTAATATTTGAGAATTTCATAGACTTGTTACTATCTTCCCAACTCCCGCTCCCACTCAGCCCCCCAAAAGCATGTTAACCTAGTTCATATGTATATTTATATATACATATGAACAAAAGGAATTAATATACTATATATAGATATATATAGTATATTTTCAATAAAGTGTCTGGTTATTATTCATAATGTCATCACAACATATTTTATTGATGCATACCAGCATTTGAACTTTGAATTCAATCAGCACAGATCTCTTTTAGAAAAACTTAATTTTTCTTCTTATGAAACTTCAAATCACAAACAGAGCTGTAGCAATTTGTACCCCCTATTAAGTCATTTATTCATTTAATAAGCCAATATTTGTTGAATGTCTACTATGTGTTTGGCACTGTTGTAAGTCTTTAGACTACAAAGACAAGTAAGATAGAGCCACTGTCCTCAAGGAACTAATGGTCTACTAAGCACTAGCAGGCCCCACAACAGGGAACCATAATATAAATCTTAGCTTAATATATTCTATGAAAAAGATTCAAGGCAGATTTGTTCAGAAGGTCATTGACAATCACATTTTATCAAGATAGTATTTAATGAGTCATACATGTTTAGACATTAGATAATTCTTACAGAAAATGCAGGCCCATAACATCTGGGATATTAAAGGATATGAAATATATAGACTTTGAAAAGCATGACGAATCTGGAAAGATGTTTAGTTTTACCTATTCATCAATTTTGATTGCATAACTCCTGACCTGGAAAATCCAATTGAACTATTCTCTCATATTAATTTATTTAGATGGTTGTGAACATGAGCTAATTTTAAAAGAAAGCATCAGAGTAAAACCTACTCCAGAGCTATGCAAGGACTAAACTGATCAGGGACATTCAGAGATCTGTTCCCAATTAAGTGGTCACCAGCACCAGTCTTCATTCAGAAGGCTTGTCTTCTGCTCAAGATGCTGTAGGAGACTAGACTGAGGCCAAATCTAACCACAAATGAACTCTTCTATCCTCCTGTACTTATCAAATGTGTCAATTTCTGCAGAGCTATAAATACTCTAACTGGAAAAACCCCAAATTTCACTTTTAACAATATGAATATTATTTCTTGCTTACTTAAGGCACCAATATTAGCATTTATGAGAGACAGATGGCTCTTTCCACCTCTGGCTCCACTACATCCTAGAATCATAGGTCCACTGAAAATGGTTGAGGGGTGAGCAACATGCAAATTCACATGAAAAATTTTTATAGGGCAGTATGAGCAATGGCATATCATTCATGAGAACTTCCATGACTAGAATATATTCATATGGCAGCACCTAATGGCAAGAAAAGCTGCACAACAGCATCTAGTTGTAGGAGTGTCAAGAAGAGAAAACAGGAATGATATCAATCCGGAGATTCATCCACATCACACCCCTACATCCCTTCTCTAATGGTAATCTCCACAGGAATTTATACCTTTTTTCCCAAAAATTATATTCCATTCAAATTTAATAGTAAATCATGTTTACATTCTGTATGCAGAAGAAAATTACTTGCATATGGAGGAAAAAAGAATGCTTTTGGATGGTAACAATTTTATTTTGATTTGTTATTTTAATTTTAGTATTCAAAGGAAGTCCATATAGGTTTGGAAGTCTGTATGTTTTAAAAGAAAGATAACCAGACTTACACCAGAATTAAAGAAATGTCTTTATTACTAGGGTAGAAATTATAATTTGGCTTCATCACCCCCATTCCAAACCCCTTTATCTGCTGTACCCTACAGTAGACACTGGAGAGATAAAGCTCATGTCCCCAGACTCATCTGAGTCTAGGGATTGCCATGTGAAATAATCATGGCCAATGAGAGCTATAGAGAAAGATGCTGGGGAATTCTGAGAAAGCCTTTGCTTTCTTGACATAGGTACCACTCTTTCTTCTCTTCTTTCGTTTCATATTAATGCTCCTGGGAGCACAAACACAATGGTGGCAGCTGCATTTCCATTTTGTCACCAAGAGGGAGAGGGTTGCTGAGAACTCAGTCCTGACATTCTTTATCCCTGACTAAAGCAATACCAGACACCATCCACATCTGTATTGTCTTTTACATGAGGAAACCAAAACATCTAGATGATTTAAACTCAAATATGTTTTCTTCTACTAACAGACACATAAATAGCTTCTATAGGAATTAATGCCTTTGAAGTTGTGTCTCCTTGGTGAGGTCAGTTTAACCTCTTTGATTCTCAGTTCTCTCATCTGTAAATGACCATAAAAATATCTATGTTACAATATTGCTGTTAAAGATATATAAAGTGAATTTATGGTTACAAAACATAAAGAGATGACTTACTAGGGATTATTTTTAGCACTGGATTATCATCATCACCTATATCGACAAGTTATCCCCACTGTGCATCCTCATTCCCAGACTATGAATATGATAGAAAATTATCAAGGAATTTATTAAAAGAAGACTCAACTATATAGTGTCTAAACACACATAGATTAGACTTCTTTATTTACTTTAACAGAAGTAGATTAGAGGGGTAGAGAAAGACATACCATTATCACATTAATCAAATGAAAGCTTGAATAGCTATATTAGTTTCAGAAAAATCAGATTTCTGAACGAAGAAAATTATTAGGGATATAGAGGGAAACTTCTTGATGATAAAGGGGATAATTCTCAAGAAGTCACAAACCCTGAATGCGTATGCCCCTAAAAACAGAGTATCAAAATACAAGAGGCAAAAACTGATAGAACTGCAAGGAGAAATAGTTGGAGACTTCAAACCACCCTCCTTCAGTAATTGACAGATCCAGTAGGCAGAAAACCAGTAAGGATAGTTTAAGTGGATAGCACCATCCAGCCACTGGATCTAAGTGACATTTACAGAATATTCCATTCAATAACAGCAGAATACACATTCTTCTCAAGCTTGCATGGAACATTTACTAAGATAGACCCTATTATGGACCATAAAGCACACTTCAACAAATTTAGAAGAATAGAAATCATACAAAGTGTGCGCTCAGAAAGCAATGGAATCAAACTACATATTAGTAACAGAAAGACAGCTGGAAATTCCAAAATATCTGTAGATTAAACAACTCACTTCCAAATAAACTATGGGTCAAAGAAGCAATCTCAAGAGAAATTTAAAAATATTTTGAACTAAGTGAAAAGTAAAATACAACCTTTCAAAATTTATGAGATGCAGTAAAAGCAGTGGATAGAGGGAAATTCATAGCATCAGGTGCACATATTAAAAGAAAGATCTAAAATCAATAGTCTAAAATTTCACTTTAGAAAACCATAAAAAGAAGAGATGTCTAAATGTAAGGTAAGCATAAGAAAAGGAAAATAAAATTAGAGCAGAAATCATTTACATGTAAACAAAAAAATAATAGAGAAAATCAACAAAACCAAGAGCTGGTTCACTAGAAAGATAAAAAAAAAATTGTTGAACCTCCAGGCAGGCTAACCAGGGTAAAAAGAGAGAATACCCAAATTATAATATCAGAAATGAAAGAGGGACTATCATTACTGATACCAGGAACATTATCAAGGATCATAAGAGAATATTATTGATATTATGAATTACTCAATCACTACAAAATTGATAACTTAGATGAAATGGACAAATTCCTTACATAAGGCAAAGTAAGTCAATCGAATAAGACTATATCTATTAGAGAAACTGAATCAACAATGCATAACCTTCCAAAACAGAAAACACCAGGCCCAGAGGTTTCCACTGGTAAATTCTACAAAGAAGTTAAAGAAGAAATGATACCACTTCTGTACACTCGCTTTAAGAGAAAAGAAGCAGAGGGAACATTTCCTAACTCATTACCATAATATCTAGGCCAGACAAAGAAAAATTACAAGAAAGGAAAATTGCAAATAATATTTCTCAAGGACTTAGGTGTGAAGTGCCTGAAAAAAATCATTAGAAATTTAATAACATATAAAGTGAATTATATATAATGATCAAGTTGGATTTATCTCAAATTTACAAGACTGTTTCAGTATTCATAATTGATTGATGTCATCCATCATATCAACACACCGAAGTAAAAAAATCATCTGATCATATCAATGATGGTGAGAAAACTTTTGACGGAATCCAGCACCAAATCATGATAAAAAATGTTCAGCAATGTAGGAATAGAAGGGAACTTCTTCAACTTGCAAAAGAACACATACAAAAACATTGTAGCCAGCATCATACTACATACTTTCTCTTGAAAATCAGGAAAAAGATGGTCTCTTCTCACCATTCCTATGCAACATCAGACTAGAAGCTCTACATAATGCAATAAGACATGAAAATGAAATTACAGGTACAGAGATCAGGAAGGAAAAAATGTAACTGTTTTTATTACCAGATGATATGATTGTCTATGTGGAAAACCCCAAAGAATAGAGAAAAAAAATCCTGGATTGTTAAGAGAATGAAAGGACAAGCCACACAGTGAGAAAATATTTACAAAGCCCATCTCCGACAAAGGACTTGTATCCAAAATACATAAAGAATGCTTAATACTTAGCAATAAAAGCACAAGCAACTCAATTTTAAAAAAATGAGAAAAAAAGCTGAATGGGTATCTCATTGTGCTGGTTGGAAATGATGTATATACCCTAGAAAAGCCATGTTTTAATCCTAATCCCATTTTGTAAAGGCAGCCATTTCTTCTAACCCCTATTCAGCATTGTATGTTTGAAACTGTAATTAGATCATCTCTCTGGAGATGTGATTTGATCAAGAGTGATTGTTAAACTGGATTAGGGGAGATGTGTCTCCACCATTTGAGTGGGTCTTGATTGATTTTCTGGAGTTTTATAAAAGAGGAAACATTTTGGAGAATGGGAGATTCAGAGAGAGCAGAGCAGAACGACATAGCCAAGAGAAGCAGAGTCTACCAGCCAGCAACCTTTGGAGATGAAGAAGGAAAATGCCTCCTCAGGAGTGTCATGAATTAGGAAGCCAGGAGAAGAAGCTAGCAGATGATGCCGTGTTCACCATGTGTCCTTCCAGATGAGAGGGGAACTCTGACTGTGTTCGCCATGTGCCCTTCCACTTGAGAGAGAAACCCTGAACTTCATCGGCCTTCTTGAACCAAGGTATCTTTCCCTGGATGCCTTGGATTGGACATTTCTATAGATTTGTTTTAATTGGGACATTTTCTCGGCCTTAGAACTGTAAACTAGCAACTTATTAAATTCCTTTTTTTAAAAGCCATTCTGTTTCTGGTATATTGCGTTCTGGCAGCTAGTAAACTAGAACATTCATCAATGAAGATATACAAATGGTAAATTAATATACAAAAAAGTCTTTCAATGTCATATATCATTAAGGGAGTGCAGATTAAAACAGTAATGAGATACCACTGCACATCTTTTAGAATGACTAAAATTCAAAACACTGAAAACACTGATTGTTGGTGTGGATGTAGAACAATAGGAATGCTCACATGTTGCTGGAAGAAATGCAAAAAAGCAGAGCTACTTTGGAAGACAGTTTGTCAGCTTCTTGCAAAGATAAACTAAGGTTTACCTTATAATCCAGCAATCGTACATCTAGGCATTTACCCCAAAGAGTTGATAACTGATGTCCATACAAAAAACAGTGCATGAATATTTATAAAAGATTTATTCATAATTGCTCTAAATTTGGAGACAACCAAGATGCCTTTCTATAGCTTAATGGATAAACAAACTGTGACATAACCATACAATGATATATCATTTGGTGATAAAAAGAAAATGAACTATCAAGTACCAAAAATATAGAGGAACCTTGAACATATATTGCAAAGTGAAAAAAGGCAGTCTGAAAAGGCTACATGCTGTATGATTCCATCTCTCCGACATTCTGCAAAAGGCAAAGCTATAGAAAAAAGCTACAGAGAAAATTAAAATCACAGTGGTTTCTGTGGATTTGAGACTTTGAAGGGAGAAACAATGAAGAAGTGAAGCACAGGATAATTTCTGTTTTCCTTTTTGGATGCATGGTTTGAATCAAATCTGGTCCCCCATATGGAGGGTGAGCATTCTGCCACTGAACCACCCATGCACCCCAAGATGATATTTTGAGACTATTCTGTATGATACCATCATGTTGGATACATGACATTACATTTTTTTTTTAATTTGCATATGGGCAGGAGGCACCAGGGATTGAACTCCAGACCTCCAGCACGGCAGGTCGGAGCTCTGCCTGCTGAGCCACGGCAGCCACCCACATGACATTACATTTTATCAAAACCCCAGAAATGTATAACACTAAGAGTGAGTCCTAATGTATAGTCTTTAGCTATTAATAATGTATCAATATGGTTGATCAATTGTAACAAATTTATCACACTAATGTAAGATGTTAATAGAGGAAACAACATGTGTAAGGGGGGAGGGTATATGTAAACTTGGCGTACTTCCTATATATCTTTTTCTGTAAACATAAAGCCGCTTTAAAAATAAAGTTTATTATAAAAATAACAATTAAGGCCTATTATTTACTTTTTATTCCAGATCTAAAATTATTAGACAATGAAACAAAAACTGTCTTGCTCTTGGGTGGTGTCACAGTGGCTCAGTGGCAGAATTATAGCCTGCCATGCTGGAGACCCAGGTTCGATTCCCAGTGCCTGCCCATGCAAAAAAAAAAAAAGAGAAGAGAAGAAAATTCTTGCCCTCATTATAGGTTAATATCAAACTTATATTTGTATTTCATATATTCTTTATATTACTGCAGTGTGGCATGCAGTACCAATGAAAAGTTGCATCTTTTCATTAAGAGGAACGACTCAAACGTGAATTTGAAGATGTGAATTTCATGTCACATCTACTTGTCTTAAAAAACAAGTGGGAATATCTTTTTCTTTGTTTTTCTCCAGAAATGGAATTTGTCAGATTAATTTAGACACCGATTCTTATCTAAACAGGAGTCAAAAACAATTGACATCACTAATGGCCTGACAACTAAAGAAACATGGGGGACTTTATTCCCATGAGTTCCATGAATAATTATTTCCCCACTGAAATTCTCAAATGGCTACTTGCTTAGAAAAAGAGTGGTGGGTGGAGAACCTTTTCCAAGGTTTTAGAACAGCTAAGGGGCAAGAAACTAGTGTAATTTGAAAGAAGCATGTAGGGGGGTGTTGGAGGACGAGAAAGAAAAATATATTTAAACTAATGTTTTATATTTTCCTAGATGGCTTTTATATTTAGTGAAACCTGGATATTAAAGAAATAATCCTTCTAAATCAGTTTTTTAATACTTCTGCAGGCTCAATTAAACTATCTTTGCTTAAGGGTATAATATAGTCAGAAATTCATATAGAGGCTTATCACTGACCACATGATCAATTCTTTGCATTGTTTTGCCTCTTTCAATAGCTACTTAAGTAATAAATACTTACATCTTAATGCTTATATAAACAGCATTTTTTTTCCCAAATCATTATCATAGACGTGAATCTCATAAAAATTTCCACTGTTTACTAATGCACTTATAGGTCTCTGTAGGTGAGAAGCTGGACATTACACTTTCTGATGTCCAAAATCCTGAATATTCATATGCTAGTCTGTCTCACCAATGTCACCTTCTATAATTTGCCCTCTTTCACTCAATAGTCACTTGGTGCCTACTCTGTGTCCAGCACTGTTGCAGGGTCTGGGATGCTTAGGGGACAAGGAGACCTTGTCACTGCCCTCGTGGAGGTACCATGTTAGCTATACTGAAGTACTCGCTTCCCCAAACAGGTCATGCTTTCTTGCCTTCCTCTCCTTGGCCATATAGATACAAAGGAATGAAGTGCATTATGGTCTTTGAAAAAGGCAAAGCTGCTTTCTAAATGCAGGGGATGAAAGGAAGGCCTCCAACTTCACAGACTGGCAGTTATCTCTCTCTAGATAAGGAGGATTAAGTTGTCCCTCTCTCGTCCCTATTCGCACCACACCACTGCAAGCATAAACACTGTAATTGCTAAAATCACAGACTTCAGAGTTGGAAACCCTCTAATCTCTCTCTCTGAGCTTGAACACCTTATTTAACATTCTGAGTCTTAGAATTTATTGTGAAACTCGAACAATAACTGTGTCTGTTTCATAGATCTCAGGGAATTTTAAAGAGGCACGTAAGATGTTATAGCCTAGAGAGTTTCAGATCATAATAAATGTACCCTTGGTTCTACTTTTGGCATTTTACTCATCATGAGTAAAAGGCAAAATGAGAAGATAATAAAAATGGAGGTACAAATTAAAAGTAAATCAAAGAATGGAACGGTGAGTTGCATGAATTGGCTAGAATGTGGGAGAGGCAAATGGCGGGCCTATTGAGAAGTGATAGGATATTATTAAAACCACCAGAAAATAGTCATTCTTGAGACAATTCTGTTCTCCCATTTCACCTTCTAATAGTGGTTCTCAAAGTAAAGTCATGAACAAAGAGGGCAAAATTTTCACAAGTGCTTCTTATATGAAGCTTATAAGCACTTTTTTTTGTCATAACCATATTGACCTGTCTCTCCTGAAATGTGCATTCCCAATTAAAACGATTCCTTTGGTAAGAACAGCAAGTTCACCTTGCCAGTGTGAAGAGAACAGAAGGAAAATGATTCAGGAGAACAGGAGGAGAATTCACAGCATTTAAAAAAATAAACATATCAACATACAGTTCCAGATGGCCAGGGTATCATCATTAGCTTTGTCACTAATATAAAGAGGGACAGGTATGCTGAAAGTTTTTAAAGACTGTGTTTTCTTGGGATTACCATAACAGTTGAACATTAAAAGTTTTTAATGGAAATTCATGAAGAAATGCTGAGTGGGCATTTCAAACCATGATTTATTATAGTTTGCATGTTTCCTAGAATACTGAAAACTTGAAAATATAGTCCCTCAAGAAACAGCAGAATATCATTAAAATTTCTGAAGTTAAAGACAAAACTTGCATTGTGGAAACAAAAGTAAAATAAATGAATTAAATATAACAATACACAGGGATTTGCAATTGATCTTTGGGTAGAAAAGAAAAGACACTGGCAAACAGGGAGTTTCTGTTTTTTGCATGTGTGTGTGATATGATGAGTATTCTTTATATTTAGTATAAAGGTAAGAAAATGTTCTTGGTACTCCTGTGATATGATTTATGAGGATTTGGAAAAGCTATTATGTGACAAAACTTTTTTTTCTGTTGCAAGAATCTGGGATTACAAAACCAGAACAGCCCAACTGCAAGTCCATTCTTTTTGTAATGTGTTACTACCCCTTTAAATACAGATACTCCTGAGATTAAATTGTTATAAGCAAATATGAGTCTATTGCATATAAAAGAAAAGAGTTTAATCTGTGGCTTTTTCTCCAATAGCTAGGTGAGTGGGAAGGTAATTGAGGAAGAAGTAAAGGACAAATTTTGTTGCAGACTCCAGTGGGATATGATAGGAGAACTTTAAACAGAGAAAGGGCTCTGTAAGAGCACTAGACTCTTGGGCTGCATGTGATGGAAGGAGAAGAGGAAAAAAAAAAAAAAGAACAGAGAAACGATGCCCAAACAGCAACCGTATCTCCATTTCACCTTGACTGCATAGAGCACCCACAGACAGCGTTTTGGAAATGGAATTTTCCATTTCTTTCTGAGGCATATGCCACAGATGGATTTAGGTGACCGACAGTAGTTTTTGTGGAAATAGTCAAAGCAAATGTCAAACACAGATTTAATCTTCAAAGGCAGTTATTTGACTTTAGTAAAATTTGAGTTGCATTCCTTTCTCACATAATTCACCAGCAAGTCTGGAGTCCAGGATTTCTTCTTCTGGTTTTGCACAACACTTTCAGAAGCATGAGTTCTGATCTCTTTGATTGTAGATTGAAAGACCACTGACGTAGTATGAGGCATCAGCATTCAAGAACGAATGCCAGTAAGATGGGCTGAGATTCTGGGCTTCAAAGGGTACACAGATACAAGTACATGACTGTTACACTCCAGATATAAATCCATTCTTCCCAACATGTATCCCAAGATCAAGAGATTCAATACCTTTCCATCATTTACCAATTTTGCCAATGAGAAAAACCAAGGTATAGACAAATTATATGAGTTGTTAAAGGTTTAACAGCTAGTCTATAGCAGTTATAACCGGTTATACTATCCCAAGCCAGTGCCCACTAGCCAGTTGAACTTCTCAGAAGGCTTTTAGGGAGTGAGCCAGAAGAAATCTTTAACCAGATCTTTGCAGAGCTTAATTTATCTATTACTGAAGAATAGAGGGAGATTCATCCCCTGATACATTTCAGGTATTTAAATCAGCCACACAAGTATTTGAAATATAAAATCTTTAGCCAACTGCAAACAATCAGAGTAACTTCTTAATGTCTATAACCAGGCAGGGAAGACAAAAATACAAAACCAACATCAGAATGATGGTGAATTAAAACGAAATGCAGTTAGGTCATAGAACTCCAGAGTTCACAGACAATGTGAAACTTACTTTTCTTGAGAAAGCATATTTTAATGGAAAGGGCTTGGGATATTGAATCCAGAGACAAATTTTTATTCCAGTTCAGAGACAATAAATATAAAAGAGACCTATCTCAGTCTCTTTTCTATGAATACTTTCTCCTTATATAATTGTGATAATAATAACAGGCCTAATTTGTGTCCAAGTATGTCCCACAGAGATGGAAGGGAAGCTGACCTTTGTGACGTGTTTGCCACCTGGCTAGCATTTGAGATGACTTTCAAGGGAGTTGAACTAGAGACAAACAAGAAGAAAAATCCAAGTCAGTGGCCAATAGCCAAACCCCAGGAAGGTCACATATAAACACCAGAGGGCCAGGAACAAAATGAGAGCTTGACTCTGAGTGCTAGGCCAAGACTGAGACAATGAGCAGAAGGAATGCAGCATGTGAAAAATGTGAGAAGAGTCCAAGGAAATTGTAACTTTTGGAATTTATTTTTAGTTTGTGGATGAATGTTCTGTGGTTAAGAAGATGAGTTACAGCAGATATGGATATCTATAAATCTATGTATGTATATATCTATATAGATAGAAGATTCCACATGCACATATAAATGCTTATATATGCACATATGATATGTATCTATACACATACACATGTGTGCCCACATTTCCAAACTATTTTTCTGTCTGAGAGGCTATAGCTTAATCATTAAGAACATAGGCTCTAGGGTTAGTCAAGGTTAAATTCTATTCCAAGTTTTACTAGAAGATTACTATTTGACTTTCTAAGTCTCAGTTTCTTCATCTATGAAATTAATAATAGCATTTAGCCTTTAGTCTCATTGTGAGGATTAATTGAGAAAATATTAAATCTCAGGTGTAATTCTTGGCATATAGTAAACCAAGTAGACCAGAGTCAAACAAATTATATTTTATTGTGTCATGATTTATCAGAATGTGTATTCAATATTAGCCAATAAAGTTCAGTGAAATTTCACCAAGTTGTTCATGATTATTAGATTATCAACATGGAATTTGAAAAAAAATTAGACAGATAGGTAATTAAACAAGGTAAGCATTGGTATACTGGGCCAACTTACCGTAATATCACTTTATTCCATTAAATTGTCTTTAGGCAATATAAGAAAGAAACATAAATCATGTGGGAAAACTTTTGTTAACCTCTTTTACAGTGAAGTCAATAATATAGTTCTTGGATTTGGGGAAACAAATCTTCAAACCAAATTTAATTCCAGTATTCTTTAGATACTTGTAACATATAAAGGTTTTTATGAGTATGCTGTATATTTGAAATAATAACTGTTTAGTCACTTAACAACCATTTATTGATCATCCTCTGTGTAGGCAATGTCCTAGACACTAAGCTAGAAAAATGATTAAGTAAACTTTGAAATAGTTGCACTGGGAAACATACCCGGGTCTCCAGCATGGCAGGTGAGAACTCTGCCTGCTGAGCCACATGGCCTGCCCTGAAATAGTTTTAAGCAGTAGCACCTATAAATGGATATGTAGTGGATAAATATAAAGTAATTCTAAAATCTCTCTGCAAAAGTAAATAAAAATTCATGATTCAGCCTTTCCGCTTAGATGACTTATATTTTTTGTCGTGACTCTTGGCTAAAAATAGTTGAGTTATAGTCCTTAACTTGTTTATATAGTCACTGAGATGACTTTTTTCTTTAATAATATCTTTGGTTGTACTAAAATAATAATCTCTAAAACCTATCAGTCATATAATTGATCAGATAGAAAGACTTCCACTGATAAGAAGAAATATGGCCACTGGTTATAGAATAACAATACGCAGTAACCTAACACATTTTTCTCAAACAAGTATTCTTTAAATTAGAAAATGATTAAATTCACATGGTGAAATCCTCCCAACTTGCTCAAATACTTTCTGGCTCATTAATGTAGATACTTTGAGCACTTTAATGACAAGGGACATCTGGACATGTGAAATGTGATTTAACTCCTCCAGGACACCATTTCCTGCTCCTTTGTCATCTAAAAGAAACAAAGGGGGCTCACTGAGATGAATCATTCTCATGGAATTCCTAATATCCTTACTAATCCATTTATTCTTCACACTTATTTTGGAAAGGAAATGGAAATAAAATGCAACCATAATCCCAATCACAGTAAACTAGGTAAAGACAATAACACCACAAGACAGCGAGAGTCACAGGGCAATACTAATTAAGCTTCATATTAAGCTTCTCTTGAAGTAAATGTTGTATAGTGTGGTAGCCAGGGAGATGGCGCTCCCTTCAAAAATGGACGTACCATGAGGCATACAGTGAGCCAAGAACCTGCAATGACAGCACTCCCAGTTTCCATTTTAGGGTTTGAGCCAAGACACACATTCCTCAGACAACCCCCAGAAACATCTTAGCACCATGATGGCACTAGGACATTGACCATTTTTGTGCCAAATCTCCCTGGTTGCCTGGCTGAGACTTTCTCCCAGCTACACTGCCATAAGAATCTTTTCCTACTCAACCATTCTTCCTTCCCCCTTTGCTACCACAGGTGTAAGAAACCCATCAAGTTCTAGTGGTTTTACCTGCCGATTCCTGCGCTCTCCTGCCTTATATTTCACAAGTGATATTCCCAGTGAACATTTTGTATATCAAACTCTCTCTTGACATCTGCTTTCTGAAAGACCTGAAGTGACACAGTTCAACACATTTTTATTATAGTGGGCTTTGAAACTAAAGGAAACTAAAAAGAAATACAGTGCATCATCTGTGATCTTAAGTAGTGTTTTCTATACCTGTGAGACTTATATCATGCTATGTTAGCTAAGACAATTTTTTCCATTTTGGTAGTGGATAATTCTGAGTAATCAGGTCCACAAAACATTTTTAAAACCTTAAGGGGAGGAATCCTTCCAATATTTTTAGGTTGCCTACCATGATATCATATTCTGTACTTACATTGAACACTGCTGTAAAGAAAATATATATCAAAAATTAATTTTTAAATGAAAATACAAAACTATTTAAAGTGATTATCTTAGCAGGGTAGAATAGAGAGAATCTCAGAGTCAAAGAAAGTTACATTCAAACTTCTCACATAACAGTTCTGCAACTTGTGACTATTTTTTATCTTTTGAAGTTTCTCACAAATAAAATTTGAAAACTGAGGAAATTACACTAAATTGGCATAGCATATGGTATGTGTTCAATAAGTGGTACATATGAGAATGGTAACTAAGAGACTAACTGTTCTTTTTCCACGTTTACAGTAAGTACCATCATAAACCTAAAAATCTTTGAATATAAGAATTTAGATTCCCATAAACAAATAAATATTTAAAATAAAATCCAAAACTCCAAAATATTTTGTCTATTCTTCAAGACTTTCTATGTATTTACATACATATGTACATGTATAAAGAGGATTTCTATAGCTTCTATAATATAGTATTTAAAATTTTTGAAGGACGTTTCTTAGATAAATGGGAAAATGTATTCCTTCCCGTTCTTTTCCATTGACTACTTATTATATTATCAAATTAAAAAATCACACCCTGTTAACCACCACCTATTGGTAGGTATTTGGAAAACTTCCAGTTTTTCCTATTAGAAGAATTACTGTAATTTTTCTTGGGCAAATCATACACACACACTCACATATGTCTTAGTCTGCAGAGCCGCTATGACAGATACCACGCAATGGGTTGGCGTAAGCAACAAGAATTTATTGGCTCACAGTGTTAGAGGCGAGAAGTCCTAAATCAAAGCATTCTAGTGATAAGCCTGTCACAACCCTTGGGATTCCTTGATTCGTATCTCTGCCTCCTGTTACATGGCGATGTCCTTGGTCTCTTCTTGTGGCTTTCTCTGACTTCTGGCCTCTCTTTTTAAAGACTCCTGTAATAAGGATTAAGACTCATCCTTTTTCAATTGGCCACATCTAAATAGGATTTTCACAGATCCCATTTACAAGTGAGCCTACACCCTGACTCATTTTAACATACTCAAAAAGACTATTTACAAATGGGTTCACACTCATAGGAATGCCGATTAAGACATTTCTTGTGATTGTGGGGCACGTGATTCAACCCCCAACAACATATTCAACTGGAATTTCTGTTTCAGTGGATAGTCACATTTTTAATTTCATAGAAACTTCTTGATTACTCTCTAAAAATTATATCCAATCAGCATTTCAGCTTTTTAATATTTGTTTACTTTTTGTCCCAAGTGAAATTTATCAGTTTTTTAAAAAATTTTACAAATTTGATGGATTGATAAAATCTCAGTGCTATTATAATTCACATATTGTTCATTATAAGTGAAGTTCAGCAACTTGCAATTTTCTGTGAATTTATGTCGTCATGGCTCACTTTTTAAACATTTGGGTTATTCGTATTTATCTTACTGATTTGAGGGAACTCTTTATGTACAATTACTATTAATTTTCCATTTTTTGCCAGTTGATGGCTTTACTTTTTAATTGATTCATGGTATCTTTCTTCACAAAAAATAGTCTCAATTTATTACCACTTTAATCATTACTTTGTCAAATTTATCTTTTCCTTTATGGCTTTTTTTTAAAAATCTTCCTTAATAAAAACCTTCCACACCCAAATATCATGTGTAATATACTTATAGTTAAATTTTAAGCTCATTTTGTAATCAATTTGGAGTTTTTACATAGAATGAGTTAGAAATACAATTTTGTTTCATTCAAACGGGTCATAAATTGCAAAAAAAAAATCCACTTTTCTCCCATTGGTTTGAAATTACATTACTTTATTCAACTTATCATAAAACTTCATACATTGTATATGATACTGGAGTCTTTCATCTGTTCTCACTGCTTGCTCCTTTGTTACTGACATTCAATTTCTGTTCCTTTAAATTTGTAATATATTGTTGTGATATTATAATGGCATATGATGTCTATTACAAACAGACTCAAAAGGTATTCTGATTTGTCTTATTCCAAGAGACTCCAAACTGTCATTCCAGCATATTCCCTTGGAAAATACTACCGAAGTATTAAAAATAACAACAGTGCAATTTGTGGTGTGATTAGAAAGGATTTCTAGGTTATAGAATACCAGGTCACAGAAAATCAGTATGTATGATCATTTATAAATATTTTCCTATATGGAGTTATTCAATCAATATCTTTTCTCTTGGTTTCTACACCTTAGAAATGTGTAAAATATGTAAGTCCTATTTCATTCTCATTTTTCCCTTGCTCTTTTACAGAGCCAGTATCCATGAGGTTCTGGATGAGATGAAATACAAAAGAAGATGATCTGGGAAAATGTGTAAGATGCCCACAGCACACTTGACTTATTTATTGTGATAACACTATTTAACCTGGAAGATAGAGGATTTTGGGGGAAATGATATCTATCTTTACATAACTGAAAGACATCAATTCTAAGATTGATACATTTTTTTCTGCATGATTCCAGAGGATGAAAATAAGTAAACAATATGATTATAATAAAGAAATTCCAAGAAACACAAATGTCTCAAAATGTTTCATAAGACTGTGAGCTTTCCCTCATTGATGGTTGAACAATTCCCAGGGATTATAAGGGATAAATCCATATGGCCCCTCTCATGGAGAGGCTGTAAAGAACACTTTTAAGAAATAAGACAAAAAGATACACATCATTTTCCAACTTTGTGGATTTTTGTAAAAGTAGTATCCACTTAAGGGTGCACAGTTGGTTCAGTGGTAGAATGCTCTCCTTCCATGTGGGAGATCTGGGTTCAATTCCCGGACCATGCACCTAAAAAAAGAGTATTATCCACTCTAACTTTTGTTTTCACTTTCTCAGAGTCTTCCAAAAAGAAAAAAATGTCTTACTTAGCACCCCCCCGAGACCCATTTTTTTCATTCTGATTTTGTATCTTACTTGATATGATCTAGAACAAAATAAAGCATTCCTATATATCTGGTTAGGTTCACAGTTTTTTGCGTTTTTATTTCTTTTAATCAAGATGAGTTGCACTGCATTTATAAAACGAAAGCTTAAAAGAACCATTTGAAATCCCATTTAGGAAGCTTAGGCACATTAGCTAAAATATATAGTTAAAAAAAGAAAGAAATTTCCTGCATTTTCAAGTATATGAAAACATAAATGCCTTTGAGACAAAAATGAAATTAATTGCATAGACATATGAATGGTAGCTAAACAATATCTCAACAATGAAGGGTAATAATAGGTAATTTATTTGTAAACAATTTCCTCTGAATATTAAATATGCTAGCTTGAAATAAAACAACAAGTAACATTACCAAGCCTTCAAAATTTCTCTTTATTTTTAGAACCAGGTCATTAAGTGTTATTTTTTAAGTGCACTGATGGTTCTAATAGTAAAATACATCAAATTATTGTAAAAAAGAATGAAAACAAGGCATCACAATAGATCTCCTACTTTATTGGTTAGAGAACTTTAAAACTTGGATATAAATGTAACATACGAAAGATTACACAGCTTTGTTACAGTGAGAAGGGGCATTATGAGTCATTCATCCAGAAGAGAACAAAATATTTTTATGAAAAGATCACAGGTTTTGTAAGTAAGTTTGGGCTTGGCCACATCACTGCAAGACAAATTAGATTCCCTCAAAAGCATCCTTTGAGGTAGAGATTCCAGTGCAGGAACTTTATTTTGGAGGCGTATCTCATTTTATCGTACTTCATTTCATTGCACTTTGTCGATGCTACTTTTTTTTTTTTTTACAAATTTAAGGTTTCTGGCAACCCTAAGTCAAGCAAGTTTATCAGCACCATTTCTCCAACAGCTCACTTCCCATGTCTGTATACCATTTTGATAATTCTAGCAACATTCCTAACTTTTTCATTATTTTTATATCTATTATGGTGATATATGATTAGTGATCTTTGATGTTCCTATTGTACTTGTTTTGGAGCACCACGAACCATGACTGCATAAGAGGGTAAATTAAACTATTAGTGTTGTGTGTGTCCTGACTACTTTATTGGCTGGTCTTTCCCCCATCTCTGTTCCTCTACTCAGACCTCCCTATTTCCTGAGACAAAACAATATTGAAATCAGGTCAATTAATAACCTTACAATAGCCTCTAAGTGTTCAAGTGAAAGGAAGAGTTGCACATCTCTCACTCTAAATCAAAAGATAGAAATTATTTAACTTTCTGAGGAAGGTATGTTGCAAGCCAAGATAGGCCAAAAGCAAGGCCTCCTGCATGAAACAGGCTAGTTATGAATGCAAAGGAAAAGTTCTTGAAGGAAATTAAAAATGCTACTCCAGCGAACACATGAGTGATAAAAAAAAAGCAAAAAAGCCTAATCCTGATAGGGAGAAAGCTTTAGTATTCTAGATAGAAGATCAAACAAGCTACAACATTCCCTTAAGCCAAAGCTTCATCCAGAGTGAGGACCTAATTCTCTTCAATCCTATGAAGGCTGAGAGAGGTGAGAAAGTTGCAGAAGAAAAATGTGAAGCTAGCAGAGGTTGGTTCATGAGATTTCAAGAAAGAAGCTATCTCCTTTACATAAAAATTCAAGGTTAATTAGCAAGTTCTGGTAGGAGCTGCAGAAGATGTAGCTTAGATACTTGAAGAGGCTGGCTACACTAAATAAAACATTTTCAACATAGATGAAGCAGCCTTCAACTGGAAGAAGATGCCATCTAGGACTTTTATAGCTAGAGAGGAGAAGTCAGTGCATGGCTTGAAAGCTTCAAAGGAAAGGTTGACACCTTTGTTAGGGGCTGATTCAGCTGGTGACTTTTAGTAGAAGCCAATACTCATGTACCATTCTGAAAATTACAGAACCCTTAAGAATTATGCCAAATATACTCTATCTGTTGTCTCTGAATAGAACAACTCTAATGACAGCACGTCTGGTTTACAACATAGATTACTGAATATTTTAAGCCCACGTTTGAGAACTGCTGCTTGGAAAAAAATTCTTTTCAAAATACTACTGCTCTTTCACAAGGCACCTGGTCACCCAAGAGCTCGGTGGAGATGTTACAATGAGATGAATATTGTTTTCATGCTTTCTAACACAGCATCCATTCTGCAGTCCATGAATCGAGGAGTTATTTCAACTTTCAAGACTTAATATTTAAGAAATACATTTTATATGGCTATAGTTGCCATAGATAGTGATT